>JAYMSL010004832.1:0-10690 GCA_036897195.1 Plantago coronopus
TTAAAATAACGAGCAACATAAAATGAGGCTTGAGCTCAGTTCGTTTACCTGATCGAGCGAGCCGAGCTCGAGCCCTAGCGAGTCGAGTCGAGTCAAGCCCTCGTTAAGGCTCGGCTCGCATAATATCTCTATAGTTGAGTAAAGGTTGAGTTTGTTAGATGCGTCTAATTAAGCAATATATAGCAATTATACTTACAAAATACAATTATGATTTTAAAAATATGTACTTTATTATTCGAGAGATACGTTCGTAAACACATCATCTATAGTCAAATGTCCAGCTATCATATCAAGACGATGGTAGTTATGTTATACATTGAAGAATGTAAGTCGGAGTAAAGAATAAGTTTTGTGGTACGAAATTTAATAAAAACAATCTCAAGGGGGCATAACAAAATTACCATAAACACCAAGGGCAAAATAATACTCAGATAACTAGTACAATTTGGATCGGTACAGATTTAAGTTCTCACTCCACGATACTACAAAGAATAATTAAATTAATTAGTACAATATATGTTTCCCCTAATGGTGGGAAAAAGAGTTTTTGTCCCGTAATGAGAAAGAGAAGTAAAATTACTCAATGTGGTTAAGAAGCAATTAAGTGAGTAATTAATCTCCTGGTCGTACAATTAACCCCTGCATCTAATCTAATACTACTAGTCAAGCAAGCTGTATGTGAGTGAGTGTCGGCAAATTCAATTTGTTCATCTTTCATCACCAGCCTGTCTGCCTGGCTGCTCTAATTCTCCCAGATCTATCGACTCACACTTGCCAAATGTCCAGTTCAGATTTATCTGTAATGGATTACCACTTAATCAAGATAACAAAACTGCTAATCGTTTGGTAAGTTGACATATATTTGATTGACTGATTACTTATTTCATTTTATTAAGTGAAAGTTTCTACTGAACCCATGCGACATGTGCAACTGTATACGGTTCTACGGTTTCGTAGGATACTCAAGTTCGAAATTTCAAGTTAAGGTGACACAGTGGTTTATGATAAGTAGTTTTACACTCAAACTGAAAAAAAATAATATTATAAATTTTGGTGGTGTTTTAGTTTACAGTTTTGCAATTCCATTTACTTGATATCTTTTCTTTCACTTGTTACGACTCGTTTTTAAAATTGTATATGAGATTTCGGTATTTTTGGACCTGTCCTAGTATCTTCCCGACATTTATCGGTTATCGTGTTATGCCATAATGCCAACACCATATAAATATTGAACATATTTGTAATGCATTGTAGGATTGTACAAATTTGCATATGTTAAAATGACAAAATATTGATTTAGTATATGAAGTTTTGAAAAGATTGTACAAATATACATATGTTAAAATGACAAGATACTGATTTAGTATCTGTATGTTTTAGAAATGGTCGTGGAAATGTATGGACCAGCTTCATAGCGTCGGTGGAAGACTTATCTAAGGGGTAAATTGCAACACTGCTTCTGTTTAGTTTCTATCACATTTGTAGAATTAGAAATCAAATTTTTTATGTGATAATAGACTTATTTGTTTCCTGAATTTTAACAATTTTCCCTGGCAATCATTACCAAGAGTTTTATGATTATTTGTATATCCTATATCCCAAACATGGAATCAATGCATTACATATTTAATTTGAAAAAATTAATTAAAAAAAAATTTGAAAAAATTAATAACATACATTTACTATCACTTTTACTAGTACTAATAATCCAGTATACTTATCGCATATAAACTTTATAACCAGAAAATTCGAAAGATGGACTTTTGCAAAAATTATTCATTGAATATAGACGTTGGATTTTGGTAGTTCTGATGTCTACATCATCAAGTTCTGTGTTCTAAAAGCATTATTAATAACTAGATCACCAATATTATATATTTAATGAAATGTAGTGCAATGCGACACTTTTGTATGTGTATTACTCGAGCCAGTACTGCAAAATTTAATGTTAAGAATATATTCGATAATTTTGTATGAGTATGATACTTCATGTTGGAGTAGAACGATTAGAACATTAGTGAGAGATGCTCGTCCACGTCTAGGTCTAGGGAAATATAGGTCCCCGTCTTAAAGAAGCAAAGACCACGACCTAGGCCATTACTGGAGCGCGTTCGGTGCCTAATCCGACGACCCCAACTTATTCTCTCTAAACTACGAACTACTCCAAGACTAGCCAGTTCCTGGACTCGGCAACAATGATGCCCATCTGGCACAAGATCTCATCCTATCGACCACGTGAGCAGATGAGTTGCCAATCCCAGGAACTCGTCCCTGATTCACCTCCTCCGAGGTGCTCGGCCGACCACGAAAGGCGCCGACCATGTGGCCCACGTGGCCCACAAGTCTGGCCCACTTTAATATGTCAATGGACCCTAGTCCAACTAAGAGAAGAGATCTGGAGCGTTCGATCAAAATGATCTAACGGTGTCGTGCCATCCATCACAATGCCTCTTAGGAGAATCCTAATGTATCACTCATATAATCCTCTCATAGTCTCTCTCTCCCTCTATGGAGTTGGCCTACCTCGAGCTAGACCAACCTCCATTTTGGGTCACTTACAGTTTGCCCACAAGCAAGCTAGTTAAATAGAGACTAACCCCCCTAGCCTGCTTGTGCAGGACTTGGGTTCAAAGGATTTGGCCTACGTTGAACACTTTGGACGGATTACCTAAACTTGGACATTCTACTCAGACCTCTGCTCAACACGAATTAGTGAGATTTATACATGATCTGTACTAAGACAACCTAGGACACTTTATACTTCATCAACTAGTAATAATCCAGTGTACCTATCTCATATGGAATTTGTAACGAGAAAAATTCGAAAGATGGAAAATATAGGCATTGGATTTTGGTAATTCTTATGTCTCCATCAAGTTCAGTGTTCCAAAACTAAGCATTATTAATAACCAAATCACCAATATTAGCTACGTATTTATATATCTAATAATGAAACACAGTGCAATGTAACACTTTCGTATTTTATGTGTATTCTCGAGTGAGTACTGCAAAATTTAATGTTAAGAATATATCCGATAATCTTGTACGAGTATGATACTTCAAATTGGAGTAGAATGATTATAACATTAGTCAGGGACGCTGGTCCACGTCTGATGGAATTTTAGGAATGGAAATAGGAGATAGATTGGGGATGTATTTGCAAATGCAGGTAGTGACAAAGAAAGGGCAATTTCCACGAGGAATGTGAAGCAAAGGACAAGGTGAAGGGGAGAACGGGACAATATGGGGGACCAAATCACATCACGATTCACCACGTCCAAATCCAACTTCACATGGATCCTTATATTGGATTTATTTATCTCCCAAAGACTTTTCCCTTTTTCATTTTTTATTACCAATAAGCCAATAAATATTTAATATATTTGTGGTCAAAGGTGGAATTATGTAATTATATTCAGACTATTATAACTTCATAATTCCAAGATATTTACATGAAGTTTGTGGTTAGATGATGTAAATATAATCATAAAGATCGAGTATTGTGTTAGATTATATATAATTGAACATATTTTAAGCTACAATTTAAAACTTAAAAGACATATAATATACTATATGTTTTAACTTATACTATATCCATTCCAATAAAATCTTCATAGGAAGACCTTTTTTGGGAACTTTGACTACGAATTGATCTAAAAGTATATGATAAAAAATATAATAAAATTATATTATAAAAATAATTAAGTATACTTTTGTAACATAATTTTACTATATTCATTTGTCGTATCATTTTTGAACAATTTGCGATAAAAATTCACAAAAAAATTATACCTAAAAAGTTCTTATTGGAACGAAGGGAATAATAGTTATCTTTTTAATTATACACAGTTAACACTTAACACTTAACGAAACTTCTATACATTCAATAGATCAACTTATATCTCGAGTTACACATATATATTAATATATGTTTCTAGAATATGTGATGTAGCATGAATATAAGTAGATCTAAATTCAATTTATATTTAAATGGTCAAACACAATAATAATTGTAGAATATTTATAAGATTTGTATGTGAAGGATCTTATATGAATGGGAGTATAGGATAAAAAGGCTATGGGAAAAGATAGGGGCCCGTTTTGCAGTTTCTAGATCAACAAGTCCACATCAAACCCTATACTCCGTACCTGCACGTGTCTCCTACAAATGCTGCTATATCATTTCTGTTTGCCTGTTCACATCAAATTTATCCTATGTTTCATCTAATCATCATCATCATTAGGACGAATCTTATGCGAGTTTTAGTCCCGGAATAATTAATCAACTAGTTATTCTCGAATTAGACTTGTTTCATAAAATAATCTAATTTAGTTTGAACTAACTAAGTTTGATTTTAATCCAATCTACATCATTCGCCCCGACTCATCTTGTTAAACATCATTTTATACGAATTATGATAGTAGTTCAATCGGGTAAGGAACTTAAACGGACTTGGCTCATATTCTTACATATCTTTAGACCTTTAACATTGATATAATGGTTTTGGTCCAGACTCTAACATAAACCTAATCCGAACTCATACTCATCTGGACTCTACCTGACTAGCTCGAATATATAATTATTTTACATATCCTTGTCCAGACTATACCTAAACCCGCATTGGACCCATTTAGGTCCCGACCCATTAATAGTGAAGGGTAAGCTATGGGTCTAGACCCTACCCACTGATGTCATTATATCATATGATACATAGATTCAATTGTGTTTTCATGTAAATCTGATCGCTATAACTAAGCATTTTTTTTCCTTAAACTACCCTACTCCTACTCCCACATATTCGTACTCCTACACTACTTCTAGTTGAATATACAATTCACAATATTCTCGCACATGAAGCTCTTATAGACTTGTGGTAGGTATACCTGGCGTAAATCAATATAGTTTAAACTTTTCGTTATAACACAAATACACAAATACAATAGTAGTCTAGTTTATGACTTTAAAAGCCATATTGTGATATTTTATATTTAAATAGCAATATGATATCAACACTATAACAATGAGATCAGATCATTAATAGTAGTTGGGCAGTGTGTCTCATTCTTACAATTATAGTATTGCAAAGTTGTATACATTTGTGCGTTTGCAGCTCAAAAAATAGCTAAAAAACAACAACATTTGCACATTCTTTAACATGTCTTGTACGCAACTCTCACAAGTTTCTCTAGTTTTCACAAGTAGAGACAATCATAGAAAACCAACCAGGGTGAAAATAGTGTATATCAAACGCTTCTAAATTTTCAAATTCACGTATTTATCACTTTAAATAAAATTCGAAAAAGTTGTTATCGTAAGATTTCATCTAGTTCGAATCTACATTTTCCAACCCTATGAATTTTATTCTGGCTCCACTCATCACGTTTAGTGAAATAGAACACGAGCATTGTCCATTCCGAACCAACATTTTCCATACCTTTGAATTTTATTCCGACTCCGCCCATCACGTTTAGTGAAATAGAACACGAACATTGTCTAATCCGAATCAACATTTTCCAAACCTTTAAATTTTATTCAGACTCCGCCCATCACATCTAATGATATAGAACACGAGCATTGTCCAATATCGCGTGCGGCTTCTGCTCTTTAAACCCGTGAGAGTGGAGGAGGACCATGTGCGAAGATAGAAATCGACCGGCCCCTAAGAATCAAATGTGACTTGTTTAATTCATCCATATATATATAAAAACTCAATTGTTTCTTGAAAGGTTAGCATGTCCACTTGGCAAAAAGATGATGTGGAGGCCTTTAATTTTCACTTAGTACAAAATATTAACTATTTTTGGTAAAAACCAAGTCTCATGCATGTGTGGCAAGCAAATCGGATTCTATAGCGTGGCGTGTGCTGAACGGTTTTTGGTTGAAAAAATATTTACCAAGTCAACTTCTGAATTCTTTACTCCCCTACGTGTAATTAATTTTGTTTAATGACATTCAAGCTGTTTAATGAGATTTCTTCCACAATTCAAAGTTGACTAAGTAAATTAACAATATTTCCTTCCTTCACTCCCCATTACTCGGAATTAACTACATTTACACCTAATGGAAATAAATCTCATTTGATTCCTCCATCCTCCCATATTCAGTCCATTCGTCCTTGCCTTCCATGGCAGCCTCCCATACATTATACACAGTTGAATATATATAGGATCCATGAAAATTCTATGACAGAAATTATCTATTTTCAAGGCCTGCACTCTGCAAAATGAAAAAAAAAGGGAAGAAAATACTGGACATGCTGTTTGTGTGAAATTTGAAGGTGTTTTTGTAGATTGTAGTTTTTTAATTCAACTTATCTCTGAATATGAATGCTCTAAAAACACCACTTGGTTGATTGATGGTTTGCAATACTAATCCTATCTAATTAGATTTTTAATTGTTCTTATCTTCAAAGTGTTGGGAAAGGATGTAAAAGCTAATGCATATTGTTGGATGATACTACTTAATATACTGAATAAGGAGTGATTATCATATTTCCGTTTTGTGTTTTTTACAGCTGATAATTATTTGGATATGATGCCATGATCGTGAGGACTGAACTGCTTCCATGGTTGCAAAATGAAGGGAGTAAGCTCTAAGGTAATTAAGTTAGTTTGCTGCTTATTGCAAATGCGGCTGTTTTCTTAAAGTGTTGTCACAAAGGATATGTTTAAAAGTATAGATTCATCCACGAGTTCACTTTAATTTGCTTGGTTGCACAATTCTGCGTTTACATCTATACTTCTCTATTCATGGTTGCTCTTTTTCCATTTGTTTCGAACCATATTCTGGAGTCACCATTGTTTGGTTGAAGAAAAATAATGATCATCTTCAATGCCTGACATACATGATCAATTAATGTCAAACTGACCTAAACGAGACAATATTGGAAATCAATTTGTGGGACTTCAATCATGTCGTGCCCATGCGATTCCTTCTCGGCAAATTCTTAACTGGGTTCAAAGGTGATTCTTAAATGGCAATTTCTGAAGTAAAAAATTACTTGGTCCATTGTGAGAGCCTAGCCCGACTCAATCGTCAAATCTGGTCAGAAATTGCATTCCTAAATTCTTTCCTACTTTAATTCTACAACAACTGATCATGTAATGGTGACTTCAATTGGGTTTCTATAGTGATGCAAGCGGTACTCCAACCAAATTAAGACGATCCTTCCTCCGAATAAGACTATTGTTAGTCTCTATACTGATTAAATTTTTATCATTGCTCATGGCCTTCTTCGAAAGTTATCTGACCATGGTCTATGCGAAGTGAAGAATTACAAGGTTAGTGTTGATTTCTATTGTCGAATACGAATGGAATAGATGAATATGGATTCCAAACCGAATGTGATAAGTGTTGTTTTTTATTCCCAGTTCTGTCTGATGAGGATATAAAATATTGTTGTGGATGTTTGTTGACAAGATTTTGAGAGCTTGGATCAGAGGGAGGAGTGTGAAGGTCAAGTAATGGTGCAAACTTCAGCAGAGCATGTATCGACATGGAGTAGGGGTAGCCGGGTAGGAAGTGAAAGCAGGTAAGTATTATTGTGTCAATTTGTGCCATCCGTTATATCAAAAGCATAATTTCATAATTTTTAAATTGTTTGGTAGGCTCTATATCCGGCTTAGTTGTTGCTGCAAACTCCAGCATTAGTACTTAATAATCTTGCGAATGTTTATTGAGCAAATATTGATACATATTTGGTTAGATAGAGGAGTGAGGAGTTCAGCCAATGGTTCAAAAAAATCAGTTAGGCGATTATCGACATTGATCAGATTCAGGATTTAAGAGCATGTAAAAATTCTTTTCTCTATCCATTCAGATTTGAATTATCAGTTGTTTATCGGTCAAAAGTATCATACCTGGCAGATAACATATCTTGGTAACTATATTTGCTTTGATTGATCACATTATGGATTTCAGTTTTCATATACCTACGTGGCTAGGTAGAACATAAGATTTTATGTTGCTATATTCAAGATTGAATTTCTTGATTTTCTGATACTAATACTTGGATTTTTTTATTTTTTTTGGTTGAGCCGTATGCGGCATATGGTCATACCGCAGGATTCTATTGATGGTTAAAAATCTGTGCTACTTGATGTCTGCAAGTCTGCAACAATTGGTGATTGGATCATATAGTACTTCTACTTAATTTGTTGGGATAGTATAGAAGGTCATTTCACTTTGCAGCATGATGTACTTTGTTTAAGATGGCCTTTAATTATTTGAATTGAACTGATGTGGTTGCTTAGAATAATCTCATTGTTGGAACATTCTGTTTATCATGAACTCTTTCCCATTAAATATGTTGCATACTGACATTCATGCAGTCGCTCCTAAGCTTTTGAGTGATATATCATTTAGTATTGTTTGTTTCCTCACTGAAATCCCACGAAGCAGGGGCGGACCCAGGATTCAGATATAGGGGGGGCAAGTTACATATCCATACTTTTTTTCGAATGTCGGGGGGCCAAATCTTAAATTTTTTAAAATTTAGCCTATAAAATTTTTGTTTTCAAAATTTTTTTGGGGGGGGACTACCCCATATGCCCCCTCCCTGGTTCCGCCCCTGCCACGAAGCAACGGTAGAAAATGTTTTGGTTGTGTTCTAATGCGCATTAATTGGTGACAAAATTCGATGTATTTTTATGTGAAATGGTTCTTCTTTTCATATATATGCAAGTCATTGAGATCTCACTTTCTAATATATATATATACGCTCTTTGCCTCACTATACACGTTCATTGTTGTAGGTTTTCTATACGCAACCTTACTTCTAATATAGTGAAAATTGGAAAAGGTATATGTTTCCAGAGCTATTAATGACCCTGATATTTAAGCTAATATTGACCTTTCATCATTTGTTGTCCTTTGTAGCAAGTAATATTTTTGTCACCTGACTGAAACTTAGTACTTCTGATCAGCAAAGGTTGTGTACGGGCTAATGTTAAATTGTCATTTTGTAGTTCTGAAGTGTAGGTGTCCATCTTATGATCTTATATTGTGGGATGTGATCTAATCGAACGGAAACTTCATCAAATTATTAAGCATTATTATCGCTTCTTCTGCTACATGGCCATCGCAAGTACTTTCTTTTGATTTTTTTTTTGATAACAGCAAAATTATATTAAGTATGAAAGAGTATGTACAAGTAAAGAGTGCAAAAGATTTGCATGCTGAAAAACCTCAACACCGGAGGATAAAAGAGAGAACTCGCTATACCCCGACCCACCAAGACTATTTAAACCACCCTCAAATACCATCGCAAGTACTGTAGTTGGTATTTCAGGTCGGCAAACCTATTCACCATGAAAGTTCGTCTTATTGTGGGACTTATAGCAGATGTATGATCAGGACTAAGAAGGCTTTCCTTGGCTTGGTTGTGAGTCTAAAATGTAATGGTCAGGTCATAACTTAGCAGATTGTGCCTTTTCCCTTTAGTTTTGTTCCAGGATTACTACAAGTTGGTCCTTTCTTAAATGTGTGATATCAAAAAAAGTTTATGTTCAATATTTTAATCGAACTATCGGTTCTCAAAGTTGTTAGAGGAAGTTGGCCCTATGCTTGATTCGTCCTTCAATTCGAACTCATCTTTCTATTTATCTTTTTGTCTTATGACTCTCTTTATATACATGGATCAAATTCGTTCTCCTGAAATCCAGTCAGCTTCATATCTTCATTTCTAATTATAATTTTGTATACATGGATCAAATTCCTTTCTTGAAATACAATCAGCTTTATAATTTTTGAAGTAACATAGCATAACTCGGCGCTGTTACGCATGCCATGAACCACACGTGTCGTTGGTATGATATTGTGCGCTTTGGATCGATGTCCGCACAGATTCTCTTTTGAAATGGCTCAAAAGGTCTTATACCATTAAGAGTATGAGTTGTAATTTATATACTCACTCCGTTCCACAAAACATTACCAGTTAGAGTTAGCACTCAGTTTAAAAAAATACATTATAATAATGGACTAAATTAAAAGGTAAGTACAGTAGTTTACTCTTTGGTGATGTGTGATAATAAAGAAGTAATATTGATACTCGAAAAAAATTTGAAATACCCGAAAATGAAAATGGGTAAATTTTTGTGGGACGAAAGAAGTACGGTATATTTCAATCATTTATAATCGATTTGAAATGCGGGATATTACAAATATTGTGGAGCACCATTACCGTTTTAAACAATACATACTCTTCCGGTCATAAACCCACTAGATTAGCGTGAAGTCGTGTACTTTAAGAATAAATATTAAAACCAACTAAAAAAAAAATTTATTAAACAATGAAAGAAAGTTAGGGGGTTGGGCTACCATTGTAGTAGAAAATTGTGGTGGTAAATTATAAAATATTGTTGTAAAAAAATAAAAAAAATATACATATATATATATTAAAAACAAATCGATAATTACTACAAACTGTCAAATAAATATACACTTAAACATGTGGCATCCAAGGTTTGAACCATAAACCTCTTACTTGCAACTTATTTCCTCTACATCTCTTACTTGCAACTCATTTCTTCTACGGGAGAGTATCTTCTAGATACAAATTGTGACACAATATTTCATTTAAATCGTCTACTAATTTAGTATTTCATCAAACCCATTTAAAAACATACTAAAAATAGTTTTAATTAATAGTTATATCCTAAAAATAGATATTAGTACTAATAAAATAAGTAC
>JAYMSL010004833.1:0-10688 GCA_036897195.1 Plantago coronopus
TAGTGGTGCCACAAGGATAGGGGAGAGTTATACCATGCTCATTTGTAGGGAAATATTTAGGGACTCCTCAAATGTAGGGACTGTTTTTTGTGGGCCACAGGAATTTAGGAGTCCTGAGTTTTTTGTGTTTTTGCTCATTTCCTTAAATTTAGCCTCGTATTTGAGTATAGGGAGGAAGATAGGAGTCCTCTAAAAGGTTTGGTTATATCATATATGAAAACCTGTGTAACACAGGTGGTGCCTAGGTGAACTTCACTATAGTTAAGAATTTTTTATCAACATTTTTATCAACACCAAAATGTATTGAAAGTATGGAGTTAGCAGAACACAAATGAGAAATGACACATGATCAAGGATAGGAGGCAGGACCAGAGCATCCAATGATAAATCACTAGCACATGACATTTGGTGACTTCAGACGGTAGTGCATTAGAGCCTACGTCCTGAGATTTTAAACAACCGGTACTGCAATGCATTGGGTCACGCGCAACACATCAGGCCCATTACCCTACCTTGGTTATAGCACATAAACTAAAAACTTGCAGTACAAATTGGACCGAGTTTACTTTTATGGACCCCAAATATAGCCCTTCAACCAATTTCTTGCTTCATAATAAAAAAATACGAGAAGTAACTATGAACCTTCAGGGCACCATTCATACCCCAAAGCAAAACTTAACATGATTTGAGACAGCAAACCATATTATTACTGATTTGAATTGGAAGGCTGCTAGCTCTGTAAATGCAATAGCGCATGTAATATGACAGATCGGGCTTTGCTGGTTAGTCAGATTCTGAAAGGTGATTCCTGAACAAAATCGTTGGCACCCATATTAGAAAGGAACTGACCGGCTTAGATCTAAAAGCCCTACTTGCCCATGTGGACATGTACACCCTTTCTGCCTCATATTGCCTTTTGCAAGCAAGAGCAACTATGGAGATAATGATCCAATCGCCTGCTATCACAGCAACTCTCATGTTCTCCAGTACTATATCGATACTAATATGAAACACCTAGTCCAGGTCCTACATTTCACATTCTATCATAAACCAAAGGTTGTAAAAGACTCGTAGATTAGTATTTTGTTTAACTTCACTATATAACACCACACTTACTCAGAAATTAAAGCTGCCAGTCACCAATCACTTAAACATCTAGAGTTGTCATTTAAAAGTAGGCCAACAGTCAATGAAATCAGCTCAAAGCAAGGGACTTGAGTAAATAAATCAAACACATTTGCAAGATAGAAACATTTCAAGGCAGAAAGTACCTCCAAATTCATCACCCCAAAACAAAGCCCTTGAATCATCCTCTTCCTCATCAATTTCATCCCCATAACCGTGCTCTGCATCACCCCTATACCCTGGCTCACTTCCATACCCCGACTCATTCCCCTGATTATCCCCATTCCCAAATTGCCCACATCCCAAACCCAAATGCTCCCTCTCCCCACTCACATTCCCCTCCCTCTCCCTCCTCGAATTCCTATCACTCACATCCGACGCCCAATTCGCCTCCCCAAACAGCTCCCCACTAGAATCAGTCCCCCCGGCCGCCATCGGCAAATCCGAACAAGTCCCATTCGCAGCCGATGCACCAACCGAGCGACACCTCCGATCAGAACTCCTTCCAGAAACAGACCGAGAACCATAGCGACGGCGTCTCTTTCGAGCCAACCAGCGCTTCTGCGCAACAGAGAACTGGAGCGGCGGCTTATCATCGTCAAACAAACTGAGCTTGGACATGTCGAGGACGGATTCGATTGAGTAGGAAGTGGCACGGTCGGAGCGGCAGGGGCGTTTGGTGTTGGGGCCAGGAGCGTAGGGTTTGGGGGAATCTGGGGAGTCTAGGGGCATGGAAAATGGTCGCCATGAGTGGAGCTGGAAGGCGCATGATTCGAGTGCGTGGAGAGACTCCCGAGACATAACTGAGGTGAGATCTGCGTTAGGATTTGGGTTGGAGGTGAGATCCGAGTGATGATGATGGATGGTTACCGCTGTAGATAGTTTAATTTGGAAGAATTTGGGAGAAAATTGAGTAGGTGGAAGAGTTTGTGGCCTGTGTTGAGAGTTGAGATAATGGTGCGATAACATCACAAAAACATGGTTCGGTTGAATATTCAATTTGCTATTGGAGTTGGGAGAGAGTTGGTGGGAAAAAACTGCTTTCCGGTAAGCTGATTCTGAAGATGTGGCTCTACTCCACCAAGTTATAGAGTGAAAGGCACTTGGAATGAGATTGATCAAATTACAACAACTAACATGTGACCAATCAATTCGAGCAAGTATTCCTAAAAAATTTCGGAGTGATTGACATTCGGTTATGGAATTAAACTCCTAACCGAGTTCTACTCTACCGTACAATTTAGCTTTGTCGTTGGGTTAAAGCTAAGATATTTATCCTATATTTACATACACAGAACTTCAATTACTATTTCTGAATTAAAAAAATCTCGATAACTCTAAAACATAATTTTTTTTTGCGGGGAAAAGAAACTTTCATAACTGAATCAGGAATCAAATTACATCAGTAATACTGTCTGGTAGAGATCTACCACCTTGACTAAATCCTTGAACATTCTTAGCCAAATCATGAGCTAAAGAATTCGCGGATCTTCTAACAGAATGAAAAGAGCAGTAATCAAAAGCATCAGCCGTAAGGCTAAGAATATCTTCCACGGTCCTATACTAGCTAAACAAATTTCAGAATTATGAAGAGTCTGAATGACTCTTACATTGTCTCCCTCGAACTCGACAGCTGGGAATTGAAACTGCACAGCAAGGTGAGCGGCTTCACGCAGTCCCAAAGCCTCTGCAATTTCCGGGTCTTTTATGTTCCCGAAATTGTTTCTTCGCCATGCCAGCACTTCACCATTGGAATTCCTCGCAACAACTCCAACAGCTGCACCAACGTCCTGTCTGCAAGAGGCATCGAAATTAACTTTAATCACCCCCTGGTTTGGTCGCTGCCATGTCTGTGTAGCAGTAGGAGCTTGCTGCGCAGAGTATAATGCCTGACTCTCCTGGTATGTGCGTAAGTACCTGCTCACAAACTCAACAGTCTCCTGTGGATCATAAACAAAGTTCTCATGCACTTTCTTGTTACGGTTTGTCCACAAACTCCAGCAAGTTGCCACAAACCTTGAAAACTCAGCAGCATCGCATAAGTTTTTCACCTGTGTAATCCAGAGATATATATCATCAGATGCGCAACTCAATAAACCATTGGGTATTGGGGTGACTGCCCACAAGAGTCTTGCGTAATCACAATCCCTAAACAGGTGAGTAAGAGATTCATTCCCACAATTACAAACCGGACACACAACATCTACCATTAGACCTCTTTTGCACAAATTTTGACGAGTAGGGAGAGAATTACGAACTAGACGCCAAAGGAAGACACGAATCTTATTTGGGACGGCTACCTTCCAAATCCACCGTAGATCAGTAGTATTAGAATTACTGGAGCTAACCTTACAGCCCTGCACCTGTTTACGGAATATAGTTCGTGCCACGTGATACCCAGATTTAACACTATACTGACCATGTTTAGTATAATGCCATACTTGGCGATCAGGGACGTAAGAATCCGCTAGAGGAATTTGGATAATCTCTGTGGCATCTTCTGGCCTGAATATACTGTGTACCAGCCCATAGTCCCATTCCCCATCAGTAATAAGAGAGGAAACTGTTAGGTCTGGAATTCCAACTAGGTTAGGTGTAAAAGGCTTCAAGGCATAATCCCTCGGTATCCACTGGTCCTTCCAAACCTGAATATCTACCCCATCACCTACCCGCCATCTCAATCCCTCTTTCAGTATAGGCACAGCTTCAATAATACTTTTCCAAGTATATGAGTCAGTATTCATAGTACCAGATATAAGAAAATCATTAGAGGGAAAATATTTGGCTTTGTAAGTTCGACTAAGAAGGGACTCAGGATGTTGAAGAATTCGCCATCCCTGTTTTGCCAACATAGCCAAATTAAAAGCCTTAAGATCACGGAACCCCATCCCCCCTTGTTTTTTCGAATCACATAATTTATCCCAGGCTTCCCAATGAATAGAATCCTTGTGACCATTGCCCCACCAAAATCTAGCAATTATGGAATCAATTTCATGGAGTAGAGAGCCAGGTAATTTGAAGCAGCTCATAACATATGTAGGGATAGCTTGGATCACTGCTTTAATAAGGACTTCCTTACCAGCTCTAGAAAGGGTTTTGTGACGAAAACTTTGCACCTTTTTCCATACCCTCTCCCTTAGCCACCCAAAAATCTCCTTCTTTGACCTACCCATAACAGTAGGTAGACCCAAATATTTCTCGTGTTTTTCAACTACTGACACAGGAAGGATATTTTTAATTCTGTCAATAACCAAAGGAGTTGTATTTTTACTGAAAACAACTGTCGACTTTTCGAGATTGATTTCCTGACCAGAAGCAAGACTATACCGATACAGAATATCACTAATTTCATTTGCTGCTCTCTGGTTGGCTTCACAGAAAAGAAGGGTGTCAGCGGCAAAAAGAAGTTGGGAGATCCTAGTGGAACCAGGGGTGAGAGAGACCCCTTGAATTACTGCTCGGTCCTCAGCATCCCGAATTAGAGCACTAAAAACCTCAGTGATAAATAGGAAAAGATAGGGTGAGAGAGGATCCCCCTGTCGAATCCCCCTCTCCGGCTGGATAGGTTCAAGTGGCACTCTATTTAACAGAAAGGAGTAGGATACTGTACTCACACATTGCATAACAAGACTGACAAAGTGATTATCAAAACCAAGGCACTCAAGCACTTTTTTCAGGAAAATCCACTCAACTCTATCGTACGCTTTGCTCATATCAAGTTTTAAAGCCATAAAACATTTTTTACCTCTAACTTTCTGCTTTAAAAAGTGATTGACCTCATATGCAACAAGTACATTATCAGTGATAAGACGGTTAGGGACAAAGACAGATTGATTTTCAGTGATAATATTAGACATGTGGGGCTTGAGTCTATTAGTTATGGCTTTCGAGGCTATTTTGAAAATCACGTTACTGAGGCTAATGGGTCGGAATTGGGTAATGAGTTCAGGTTTATTGACTTTCGGAATGAGAACAACATGAGTAAAATTCATTTCAGGATTAAGCGCTCTATCATTCAAAAAAGCCAATACGCAAGCAGTAACAGAAGAACCAACTATATTCCAAAATTTCTGATAAAATAAAGCTGGGTAGCCATCTGGACCTGGGGATTTAAGGGGAGACATATCAAAGAGAGATTTTTTTACCTCGTCAGCAGTGAATGGTTGCCGGAGTTTTTGGTTGATACTTTCACCCACTCGAGCTCGCAAAACACCCAGTACAGCCTCCATCTGTTCATCAGTCGGTCTTTTGGACCTGAAGATTTCCCTGAAGTAATCCTTTACTACATCACCCATGTGTTGAAATTCAGTGCAGACAGTCCCATTTGAATCCCGCAGCGCTTCGATCTCATTCTTTCTCGCTCGAGTATGTGCCTTCGAATGGAAGAACTTGGTGTTTTTATCTCCTTCTATCATCCATTGGGCTTTCGCCCTTTGACTCCACATGAGTTCTTCTTTATCTAGCCATTCTTCCAGTTCCCTTTTCTTTTCCTTAATCGTTTGCTGGGTCGCTTCTGTTCGCGGCTGCGTATGAAGTTTTTCCAGATCTGAACGCAGCTTGGCAAGAGACTTCTTCACTGATCCAAATCTGGCCTTTTCCCAGTTAACCAAGCCCAACTTACAAGATTCAGCGTTTCTCAGGAACTCAGCATCACTCATCCATGAATCGGCTACAGCTTGGCCACAATCTTCCATCTTTAGCCACATACGCTCAAAACGGAATTGCTTCGGGGGGTTTGGTGCTCGACGCGTAGGCTGGGGGCGGCTTTGGCGGAATTGTGTGAGGATGGGGAGGTGGTCGGAATTGCGGGTGTAGAGGTGGAGCACTTGGGTGGCGGGATACAGCAGCCGCCATGAGGGAGAGGAGAGAGAGCGGTCAATTCTAGATTCAATATGTGTGGTTATGGAATGTTGGTTTGACCAGGTGAAGGGGTAGCCACTAAAAGGTACTTCGGCTAAATTACAAAATTCCACAGACTCTCGGAAATTTCTCATACGCCACTCGGGGACTGGGATTCCGCCTTTTTTCTCCGTATTAGACATGATTTCGTTAAAATCTCCACTAATTAGCCATGGACGACAAGATTGACTAGCTAGTTGTTTTAATAAGCTCCATGTCCGGGTCCTTAAGGCGGTATCAGGTTCCCCATAAAATCCTGTAAAACGCCAGGTATGAGAGGAATTAGGTAGGGTAACCGAGGCATCTATATGATTAGGGGAAAAGCTCTGTACTAAAATATCCACATCCTTTTTCCAGAGAAGAGCAAGACCTCCACCTCGACTTGGTACGGGAACACTAACACCAAATAAATTAAATCTCTGTTTAATTCTATCAATCCCATTAACATTCAATCGGGTGTCCATGAGAAAGATAAAATCGGGGTTATGAGTACAGAGAAACTCTCCTAGTGCACGAATTGCCCAAGGGTTCCCCAATCCCTGACAATTCCACGATAGGCAACTCATTGTGATAGGCGGGGTTGCCCGGCAACCTCCGCCTCTGGTTTCGATATAATATCAGTATCTGCCATCTTGGTTTTCTTTGGGGCCGATTGTTCCTCTGCTCGGCTAAGCATGGTCTTCCGTGGGCCTTTTTGGGTAGTGTACCTCTTAGAAGTGGATCCAGCAGGCCTACCACGTTTTTTGGGCCTGATGGAAGTATCTGGGTTAGGTTGGGCTTGGAGGACAAAAGTAGGTGGGTTCTCAAAAGGGAGCTGGGCTGGAACAGGGGGGAGTGGGAAGGTTGGGCTTAAATGGTAGTTGGGCTGGGGTTGGGTAAGAGAGGCCTGATAGTCGATGTCCACTACGTGGGTTGGTTTGAACAAGACTAGCTGGTTTTGGCTACTGGCAGCAGTTGGCTCCGAAAGTTGTGGCACACTAGGCACGATAGTTTGACTAGCAGGAGATATGGATTTTCCCCTCACGTTTGACTGCATGGTTACTGGTCGTGGGTTTGTATCTGGGTTAGGTAGATTGCCGAGAATACCCCTGTCAGTTTCAGTCCCCTGTGGTCGAGCTGAGATCATAATCGGAGTACGATTTGCCGCTAGACTCTGTCGGGCCTCATACCGGAGCCACTCTCCATATCCAAGCTTAGAATCATCTATTCTGTCGGACTCGTTAAATATGTCAATACAATCGGGGCAATCACGAACAATGTGTCCCATAAGTCCGCAGTAGTAACAAAAATTTGGAAGCCGTTCATACATAAACCTTACCAACAATGGTTGCTTGTTCGGACCTTCTATCTGCAGGCATCGTAGTATAGGACTAGTGATGTTAATTCTAACTCGGATCCTCATGGTTGTAGCCATTAGACCTCTGTTCTCTTCTTCGTCCATAAATACAAATTGGCCCATAGGATTACCAATTATTCTTGCTACTGCTGGTGTTGCTCCTCCCATAGGTAAACCAGAAACTCTGACATAGAATTCAGAGTGATCGAGCTCAATAGTCATAGGGTCCTCACCTTGTTTAATCGTGCTTAACACTAACAGTCCCTTTTTGAAGCACCACGGGCTACGTCGGAGTACACGAGTTTTTTCAGCCCCAAGAGCAAACTAAAACAGGATCCGATCACCTTCCAATTTCTGCATCTTAACCGGATTCGCTAACTTCCATGACTGATTCATCGTGTTCTCGAATCCCTTAAAATTTTTGATCTTATTTCCGACTAATCGGCCTACTAGGCACTTCTCAAAATCCATGACATCCCACGTACCTTCGGGGACTGTAATCGTCATCTCCTCTGCTACCTTCATCTTAACGAATTTATCGAGATCTTTCGATGATAGTTGTGTCATGGCGAGCGCAGAAAGTATCAACCAAAAGACGCCTGCAAAAAGAATGCGAGACAAAAAAAGCAAGGAAAGCACAAAGTGGGGGCTGGGAGATTTAAATGGGTAGAGTCTGTTCACAGTAAAATACTTAACACATAAGGACACCACTTTATTAGAACAGAAAGAGAGTTGGAAGAAATTCAACTTGACCCTAAAACTTAACACAAACGCAGCGTACGTAGAGATGAGTTTCAATTTCCTAATTATCCTCACCCAAAGACAAAGGTATCTCACCACTTTCTGGGGCTGGAGAAAGGAAGCAGGGGGGGAAATTTTCATGAGAAAAGGTAGAACGATCCAGCCGGAGGAGAAGAGAGAGCTCTCAGGAGAGAGAGAAATTTTCATTGTTTGCTGTTCGTGTGGTAGTCTATAAAAAGTATGAAATTTTGTAAAAAGTGTCAATCAATTTCTTTATTTTAGGAAGAAAAAAAACGTACCATCAATAATCATTAATATAACAATAGGAATAACAGTTATTGGTTCAAGTGGTAAGGTACTTTAGTTCACTTAAGCAAGGTCTTGAGTTCAAGTTTTGTGGATGTAAAAAAATACCGTTAGGAGAGATGCCCCTTCAAAAAGGGTCCGACGATGCTTGGCTGGATTATCCGCATAAGCGGACACTAGTGAGAAATTTTTTTAAGAAAAGATATATAGATAACTATAGGAGCATTAATAAACTAAAACAAATAATGATCCACCTAACTAGGAGTTATAAGGTAATTCATTAAACGAATGAGTAAAATCATTTTCAAGTGAAACTGTGAATTTGCTTATGAATCTATGCATAGATTCATCTATTCATGTACAACACTTCAGTGCGTATTAAATGTTAGCCACTCATTTTGTTCGGTAACAGTTATTTCATTCTGAAAGATTAGTGATAATTTAGTTCTTTAGGATGCCAACTTCTCATTGTCAGACAAAGTGGAAGGGTCATTATATTACAAAATTAAATATCTTGCCTTTTGATTTAGTCCGGATTATTGCTACTGCTACATATAATTAATATGATACGTGACTTAGTGGCGAGCGAAGACAACTATTTACTGACTTGTTGGCTGATTTCACGACATCATGCTGGATTATTTGGTGTAATCGCAACAAGATTGTCCATGAGTATGAAAGCACATGTGTTTGTGGTTCGGTATTTGGACATATTCGAGGAAACACATCACATCTTCTCGGCCTCCCGACCACTGGAGAGATAGAGTTGTTGGTATTCTCCATGTATCAATGTTTTTAAGGTTAATATTGATGTCGACACTCCTAGAAATCAGTAACATTCCAGCATCGGTGTGGTGGTTCAGAATCATGATGGAGAAATTCTGGCTACCCTATATAAGAAATCCCACAGTAGCTGAAGCGTTTGCCACCCGAACTACTGCCAGACTTGCAAAGGAACCCGAGCTTGCACATGTAATAATAGAAGGAGACTGCAATATAGTGATCCAACAACTAAATACTTCAGCTCTAGCACCAACTCTTCAAGTAACGGTGGAGCGAACATTTATAATGATGTAACAATGCATTAATCTATGATGTAGCATCATGTTATATTCTTGCAACATTGTGGAAATTTAATGTTAAAGCATCATTTCACATTGGTGTTGTAACATTTAATGCTAAAGCAGTGTAAGAGATTGCAACAACATTGTATTGGCGAAGCTCGACGTCGTCACCGAAGCTCTAGCGACTAGCAAGTAATGCCGCATCAATAATTTTACATTGATGCATCATTGATAAATGTATATTTATTTAAAATATTATAATTTACAAATGAAGTAAATATTTCTATTTGTGAAAATTCATTTGTATGTAATTATTTATAACAAATGGCAGTATTTTAATGGATGTACTTAGAGTATTCGCATCAGTTTACTTATAAAATATCACCTAAAACTTCCCTAACTCTCTCCCTATAAAATTTTCCGCACGTATTCAGTAATGAAATAAAATCAGATCCCCTATTTTATATATAAAATTCAAAAATAATAAACCGGTTTAGAAAAAGTGTACTGGAAATTTTTTAGGGGATTCTTAAATCTTGGCATGTGAAAAGAATTCCCTAAATTTTTCATGCGGGACCATCAAATTTAGGGAATCTGTTGTGTGGCATTATTTCACTTTTTCACGATTTTTTGCCAATATTTAGGCACAAAATCCATTTTAGGTGAACTGATGTGAATGCTCTTAGACATTCTGCGAAATTAACAAAGTTTTGATTTATCGTTGTTCTTCCCTCTTCATCCACGTCTTGTAATTATTCAAATAATAATTAACCATATTTTTGTCATTCAAATAATAATTAAGCAGTAATGGCATTCATGTTATTAGTTAATTTTGTCATACAAAACATTTGTTATAGTTTATAAATGAAGCATGCGGAAAGAGTATATCACACCGACGGCTGGCGTGGAAGTAAGTATATATTCCTAACAAACTGGTACGAAGTACATTTGAAATATTCCACAATTCACCTAATATATATGCCTAATCACGTATTCAAATCACTATTATATGCTAAAAAAAAATTAAAAAATTACACCACAAACATAGTGCAAAAGAATAAACAAAGGAATTATTGGTGGAAATAAAATTATTTTTAAAAAAAAGAAAAATGAAGGAGAGATGTTTGTTCTGGAAGGAGCAGCAGCACAGTGACTGAGCAACTAATTACAAGCAAAGAGTCCCTTTCTGGAGTTCTTGATCCATTATTATTCTCAAA
>JAYMSL010004834.1:0-10687 GCA_036897195.1 Plantago coronopus
TAGTAAATTACTCCTAAATTATGTTGGTTAGAAAATGTAGAAAAATTACATTAAAAATGTTTAGTTATGGTAATATTTTAATATAATTTTTAAACTTTTTTTTGTTTAATAAGAGTTTCAAGTAATTTACTACCGAAAAGCGGGTATAAAAACAAAATGAGAAGTTTCTTCTTGGACGGAGGTAGTACATTTTACGATTCTTTTAAAAGTTAATACACTGAAACGGAAGTACACTAAGTATTATCATCTTTTAAATGATGATATTCAACTTACAAGTATCATTTTTCAATAATTTCATCATCTTGATTAAGTAAAAACTCAACTATGAATTTCTCAAAAAGTGATGATGGCATCACATTTTAATAGAACAAAAATTGCACAAATAAAAATAATAAATAAATAAATAAAATAATAAAAGTACACATGTTGGTCTAAGTTTCCATCAAGTCCAGACTGGAACTCGTAGCCCTATCCATCTCAAGGGCAATTCCGTCCATCCCTTATTTTACCCCCACGTTCTCTCAGAAAGGCGGCCTTGGAATACCCAAACTACCCTCATTCAACGGCTACAAACGAAACAAATCTATGGTCAAAAGCGTCATTCCCGAAAAGCACTTCTTAATAAACAATTAATAAAAAGTACAAATAAAATAAAAAAAGAACGCCTGTGAGTGATCCGCGCAATACAACGAAAGGCTGGCTCTGCTAAAAGCAAAAAAATTTAGAGAGAGAAACCACTCTAAATCTAGAGAGAGAAAGCTAGTAGTTACCGGATTTCACCCCATATTATTCGCCGGAATTTAGGAGCTCGCTTCACGTCCGGTCCCAGAATTTAGGGTTTCTGTATCTGTTTCAATTCCGATACTTTGCTTGCTTTGCTACTCAAACTCTCCTACTTTCCAGTTTCTGGAATTTTATGAAGTTTGGTCTGCGATCTGGGAAAGTGCTGTAAATGTTCTCGCCGCAGAAATTGTGGGCTTTGACTCCTCGGAGTGAGCGTGGTCAGAAGAATGGGTCGGTTTCGGGCTCTGGGGTGAACCCTAGCTCGAAAAGCCCCAGAAATGGGGGTGAATCGTTCTCCAGAGGGAAAGCTTTGGCAATTTTGGACTCGGATGGGGGTTTGGACCAAGACTCGTTGATTCCGAGGGTTTCCAAGATTGAGAATGAGGTTAGCTCAATTTTGGGTTTTTGCTGTTTGTTCTCTGTTTCCTGAAGTTAGAATTATTGTGAATTAGTGAGTAGATCCTGCTGCTTGTTAATTTGTTAGGGGATTTTTAGGATATTTTCTTAGTGTGTAAGTTAGTTAGTTATGGATTACCTTTATTGGAAATTGTAGATTAGTTAGTTATGTCTGATTTGATGACAAAGGTGTTACCTTGGTTTTCACTTAAAGGTTATCTCTTGAGATGAAGTCAATCTTCTATTTAGTGTTTATTTCTTTTGAAGCTTTTAGGATGGTTTGAAGTATGTATTATGTAACTTAGTTGGTTGAGATAGCTGTAGCATTTCGAGAACTAGTAGATTGATGCCCGATTTGGCAAGAAAGGTGATATGGTGAGGTGGGGTTTTGAATGTTCTTGTTCGGTATGAACAATGAAATCCGCCTTTTTTCAGTGTTTTATGTTGATAAGAACTACTGAGAACTATGCAGTAGCCTTGTTAACATATTGATATTCTTGTTACTACATTCTTTGTTGCATTATTGGAGAGTTATCTGTCTGAGCTCGACTTGCTCCTTGGAAATAATGGAATTTGTATGTCTAGTTTGTAGCTCTTTCTGTATATGTGTCCTCTTTGTGGAAAAGTTATTTCTTGTTCTGATATGCATTCATGATGTCTCTTATGATGTACGACCAGAATTGATATTAGTTCCCGTAAGATAGTAATTGTGGGTTTGTAATTAGCTGTCAGGGCTCAAGCGCGTTGAATGTTTGCTTGTATAGAAGGTGTGCTAACTGCCGGTTAATCTTGCAGCTCTTTGAATACCAATACAATATGGGTCTTCTTTTGATTGAGAAAAAGGAATGGACGTCGAAGTATGAAGAACTCAGTCGAGCTTTAGCTGATACAGCTGACACACTGAAAAGAGAAGAAGCTGCTCATACAAGTGTGATATCTGAATTGGAGAAGCGGGAAGAGAATTTAAAGAAGGCATTGGGGGTTGAAAGACAGTGTGTGCTTGATGTAAGTTTTTTAACTTCAAGACGATTCATCATTCCCCAGTTTGACTTTTATTTCTCTCTGGCAAACTGGTAAAAAAATTTACTGTATCAAAATATATAGTTGTAACTGATATAACAAATTACCTGGGGATTTATTGCAAGTGGTTTGGAGATAGATATCACTTGTTAGTATATTATTTGTTAGTATATTGTTCTGTGTAGTGTTTGAAAGTGTCTTCAGAAATGATTTTTCAGTAATGGTTTTTTTTTGGTTGCTGCAGCTGGAGAAGGCTTTGCGTGAAATGCGCGCAGAGCATGCTGAAATTAAGTTCAATGCTGATTCAAAGCTAGCTGAGGCAAATGTATTGGTTACAAGTGTTGAAGAGAAATCATTGGAGGTCGAAGCAAAGTTTCATGCCGCTGATGCCAAACTCGCTGAGGTCAGCAGAAAGAGCTCAGAAATCGAAAGGAAATGGCATGAGTTGGAGGCTCAAGAGAATGCTCTTCGGAGGGAACGGTCCTTTTTCACTGCTGAGTAAGCTCTAGGATTTTAGTTCTGTATCTACTTATTCCTTTCTTGCATTATTATCCTGACATGATTATTTTTGCAGGCGTAAAAGACATGAAAATGCCATCGCCGAACAAAAGGAAGACTTGCGTGAACGGGAACGGAAGTTGCAGGAAGCAGAAGAGAGGCTGGCTGATAGCAGAAGATTGCTAAACCAAAGAGAGGAAAGGGCTAATGACAATGATAAGACAATTAAGGCAAAACAGACCGAGCTTGAAGAGCTACGAAACAAGATTGAGATGGATAGTTTATCCTTAAACAACAAAGAAGATGATATTAGGACCAGACTATCAAATGTAGCTCGTAAGGAGAAGGCAAGTATCAATTTTGGTCTGGATCTGTACACTATGTTTTTCCTTCGTATTTTATTTAACAATTGTTTTTCATGCAGGAAGCGGTTGATATAAGAAAAGCCTTAGAGGCAAAAGAGATACAATTAAAGGAATTCGAAGATACCTTGAATACCAGAGAAAAGGTTAGTTTTTTTAATTCACCTCTTATTTGGAGTTCATTTATCCAGCATATGAATTTTGATTGGAAACACCTTGGTTATTAAAGTGAAGCCCTTAAATTTTTATGGCTTCACCCGATGTATGTATTTTGTTATGTTGTTGAAGCAATGCATGGTTGTCTTTTTGCGTTTTTAATTCCTTCCATTTGAAATATGCAGCTGGAGGTTCAGCAACTCTTGGAGGAGCATGAGAGTTTGTTGGCTAAAAAGACACAGGAGTTTGAGCTAGAGTTGGACCAGAAGCGAAATTTGCATGATGAACAGTTGAAAGACAGGGAAGTTGAATTGAAGAAGAGCGAAACTGAAATTTCTCACAGGGAGGAGAAAGTGAATAAACGTGAAGAGGCAATAAAAAAGAAATCGGAGGAAGTAAGAGAGAAGGAGAAGAACTTGGACGATAAATTGAAGGCTCTGAAGGAAAGAGAGATGTCCCTTATTGATGAAAAGAATAGCTTGGAGGATGACAGAAAGCAAATGCTTTTAGATACAGAAAAATTACTTGATCTAAAGTTTGAGCTTGAGAATGTTAGAGCTGAGAATGGAAGACAAGAAGCAAGTTTGAATGAAGAAAGGCAACAGCTTAAAGTAACTGAAGAGGAAAGGCTAGAACTCGAGCGCCTCCAATCTGAGTTGAAGAAGGAGATAGACAAATACAGGTCTCAGAGTGAACAGCTTATGAAAGAAATGGATGAATTAAAGCATGAGAAGGAGAAATTTGAAAAGGAATGGGAAGATCTTGATGATAAAAGAGCTCAGACAAAGAGAGAACAAGATGAGGTTTTGGAACAAAAACAATACATAGAAACATTGGCACATGCAGAGAAAGAAAAACTACAGAAAGAGAAGGCGGAGACAGAAGAATATGTACGGAGAGAGTTGGAAGCTCTGAAGTTGGAGAAAGAGTCTTTTGCTGCTAGCATGGAGCATGAGAAGTCAATAACAGCTGAGAATCAGCAGAATGAAAAACGTCAGCTGCTTCATGATTTTGAGCTGCGCAAACAAGAACTTGAGACTGAAGTGCAGAAAAGGCAAGATGAGTTGGAAAGTCGACTGTCTGAAAGAGAGAAATTATTTGAGGAAGAGAGGGAAAGGGAGCTCAGCAACATCAATTATTTGAGGGAAGTTGCTAGGACAGAAATGGAGAATATGCAGGTGGAAAGACGTGGTATAGAGAAAGAAAGACTAGAAATGTTGGAGAATAAGAAGCAGATTGAGGCTCAGCAATCTGAGATGAAAAAAGATATTGAAGAGCTGGTTAACCTGAGTCAGAAGTTGAAGGATCAAAGAGAAGAGTTCATCAAGGAAAGGGATCGTTTCATTGCGTTTGCGGAGAATCAAAAGAGCTGCAACATATGTGGGGAGAAAATCAGGGAATTCATGTTGTCTGATCTTCATCCTTTGTCTGCATTGGAGAAGTTTGTGGCCCCTCCGCTCCCAAGAGCAGCTGAGGACTATATGAATCAGGCAGATAAAAGCACTTCAAAGAAATTTAAAGACGATCTATCCCCTGCCCCTGTTTTTAATATTGGAACTTCTGGGGGAACCATTTCTTGGCTCCGAAAATGTACTACCAAGATTCTCAAACTCTCACCTGGAAAGAAACTTGAGCTGGATTCTGCTGTTGAGCAGATAGAGGCATCTGCACCCGCAGAGCAAGTCATTGCAGAGTCATCCTTGCAAGTGCTAACCCCTGAGAATGATCCTGAGCCATCCTTGCAAGTGGCGAATGACTCTCTCGATGTTCAAGCTCCTGGTGCTCTCGAAATTCCAGAAGATTCTCAGAATTCCAAGCGCTCACGCCAAAATGGTCCTCGGAGGGGAGCTGGTAGGCCTAGGACAGTTAGAACACGAACAATGAAGGCCGTGGTTGATGATGCTAAAGCATTTCTTGGTGATGCCAACGGTGATGCTGAGAATTCAGCTCATATGAATGAGGGAAGCAGGGCAGACTCTGGGCTTGGAACACCAACTAAGAGAAGAAAACGAAACCTCATTAACGCATCACAAGCAACAGCCAGTGAAAACCAGAGTGATGGTCCGTCTGATAGTGTCAAGGACAGTGATCGCCCAAGGAGACGTCAAAGAGTTTCCTCCACAGCTGATCAGAATATTGTTCAGAAACGATACAATCTCCGGAGACCCAAAAAGTGAGTCATCTTTGCAAATTATTATAGTTTCTGTGGATTTTTTTCCCGGTATATTTGTGTTACGCTGATGGTAGATACAACTGAGGTGTTGTGAATGCTGTTGAACTTTTATATCGAATTCCACCTGTTGCAACCATTAATTTCTATATTTGTTATCATTTATCAGATCAACTGCACCAGTCGCCGATACATCCTTAGCTGAAGGTACGAATGGCAACGCTAAGGAAATTGACCAACAGGCAGATGCTTCAAAGGAAGAAATAAGGAAGCATGGAGCACAGGCTGATGCTGCTAGTGCATTTTCAGCAGACAGCAGTCCTGCAAGGGTATTTTTTTTTATCTTTTGAGATTGATTTTATAATTGTAGGACCATTTACACTACAGCTCGTGAAAAGACCACCATCCTCTTAAAAAGGCCGTGTGGTAAAATTTGATGGTTTAACGTAAACCGATAATTATATGGAGAAGTGTATACATCCTTCTGTGAAATTGGAAATCAGCTGATAAGTTGGGCCTTGTGTTGCGTTTTCTTTATATGCTCTGCTAATACTAACCTCTAATCTGTTGCATGGACAGGTCAAATATGTAGGCGAAACCTACAGTGTTTACACTGAAAATGCTTCAGTTGATAATGTCATGGCGTTGAGTGACAACGAGGAGCATGAGGTAAGTGGAACGGGTGTAGACGATGGAGGTTATAAGACAGAGAGCCGTGATGAAGATGATGATGGGGATGATGATGATGATGATGCTGATCATCCCGGTCAAGTTTCTGTCGGGAAGAAACTGTGGACTTTTCTAACGACGTAGTTATGTCTTTGCGTCTCCAACTGTAACAATTAAAAATAATGTGAAGGATTGAGGTTTATCTTGTTTCTGTAATAGTCAAGAGGTCTGTTTGTTCTCTCTACTTGGCTAGATGTGTGTATTGATTGGTTGTGCAAATATGAGTAGTAAACAGAAGTTGAATCCAGGCTGTTAGTTTCTACAGTGTCTAGTTAGATTAGTAGCCTAGTAATTCTTGACCAGTGCACTTTTTCGCACTCTTGATTTCTTATTTTCAGGTTTTTGTTGTAATTGAGCTTAACATTTGTCAGTAAAGAGACCGGTTTCAGTTATCTATGTTTATTGTTTTTTGGATTTACATGTGACCTAATCTATCCTGGGAATCTGTAAATCCATCTTGGTAATCTTTAAGATTGAAAAGTTTGAGGTAATTATATGATGTAATGAAAATCTATCTCTGAACCATTCTGAATGGATTTCAACTTAATGAGAGTATAAACATTTGTAAGTAAAAAGGCATGTTTCAGGACAACTGAGTTGTAATACGTTTCCCTCCAATCAATAGGTCGGGGGTTCGAGTCACCTTTGCCTCTTAAAAAAAGAGAGGCATGTTTCAGTTATTCTTTGGATTTACATGTGACGTCATCATCTATCTTGCCCCTTTGTCTTCTTACAATGGGACTTCTTTGATGATTCTTCAAGCTTTCGAAAAGCTTAAGATAATTAAGATTCTTTTTTGAAAAAAGACAACAAAGCGAGGATTAAAAGATTTTAGTATAGATAGCGTATTGAAAATCTCTCTCTCCCCAAATTAGAATTGAACTATTCTGAATGCACCCGAACTTAATTTAATTTTCAGGTTTTCTGTTGTAATTGAGCTTAACATTTGTCTGTAAAAAGACCGGGTTCCAGTTATTTATCTATATTTATTGTTCCTTGGATTTACATGTGACCTAATCTATCTTGCCCTTTTTTCTTCTTATTACAGTGGACATCATTTGGCAATCTTTAAGCTTTCGAAAAGCTTAAGGTAATAATATTTTAGTATAGATAACACAATGAACATTTCCGCAAATTTGAAATGAACTATTCTGGAATCACTTGAACTTGATTTAACTTTAAATTGAATAAATTTGAACTGAACTGTACTTAATAAAAGAATGACTTTATATAAAAACTCCACTCAAAGTCGAAATGTTTTAGGACGAAGGGGAGATATATATACAAAGACAATGTTTTAGGAGGAATGGGGAGGTATATATATTATATACAAAGAATGAGCTCAGTATAGTATAAACTACAGGCTACATTTAATGGGAGATATATATATACAAAGAATGAGCTCAATTAAGTATAAACTACAGGCTGCAGTTAAGAACAACAGAAAAGAGATACTCATATTTCAGGGCACAACACTATTAACAATTCACCCTGAAATAAGAGATGGTTAACACCATTAACACAACCTAAGTGGGATGATACTAGTTTTTACAGATTTTACTCCAAGTGCACTATGTAGCCAGCTCGACGCAGAGCTTCAGCCCGTGCTGCCTTCCTCTTTAACTCCCTGGAGTCAGCTTGATGCTGCGCTTCAGCCTGTGCTATCCTGATCTTTGATTCACTGCATAAGTTATACGGAAAACGATTAATTAGATCAGCCATGAAGCAGGAAAGCTTTTGCCATTAAAATAGAGTTGCATGGCATGGAGGAGATATATATATACAGTATAGCTAGTGCGAAAGAAACAAAGAGGCGTAAAGGATCTGTAAACTTAAATGGAATGTTGGATTTACCTGCAGCCAGGGGTAGTGCAGTTGGAATCTTGGCAGATTAGTGAGTGGCAATCCAACACGGACCATATACGGTCGCATGTCTTACATTTTTGCCGTCCAGCTTTACAATTGTGCACGTGGTGGAAATTACGTTTCATGTTATGGCAATGTGGATATGGGCAGGTATTCTCCTCTCTTGTTTGACATCGAGTAGCATGTGCTAGAACATCCAAGACTCGTTTCAACTGCATGTCAATAACTTTAGAGTTAGTACAGAGAACCTTGACAGATCAGTATTGATTAAAATCACTAATTAAGATAGAGGCGAGAAAAGATAATGGAGTTCATACCTGAGGAGCCCCTTTTCGCTGCACTTTCTTGCCCTTTGTTTTGCACTTTGGTTTCACTAAATGCTTAGATAACTTGTGAGCATGACAGCCATTACCTTCTTTCTGGTAGCACGCTTTGCAGATATAGAATTCAGAACAGGTCTCACAGTGCATTCCAACCGGGACATCTTGATGACAAACGCTGCAAATGGTTCCCCTACTTGACAGCGAAGTATTATGCAGCTGATAGAGGATCATCATTGTAGAGTGCTTAGCGTGGAGAAGAGTGTCGAACTGGTAGTTTCTTGTCTGACAGAAGTTCAGGAAGGATTGTCTGGTCTCAAAGATGTCACTCTGTATAGTGACATCTTTGTCTTTTGTATCAACAGCCACATCATTCACTGAAATCTGACTGAGCGAGTGTTTTTCACCGTTGATGGTAGCATGTGTTCTCGATCCATCAGGACTTTGTTTGGCATCAACACATCCGGCGCATAGATGATAATTTCCGCATGTCTCACATGACCAGCAACTTCCCGGTAATGTTACTTCATGGCAACTTTTACATATATGCTGCAAATGAACAACCATGAAGTCATCCTTCATAGGCTGGATCTTGTCCCCCAGCTTTTGCATGACTTCAATATCTTTCATTGAATCAGCAGATTGACCATCACGTCCCATCGATTTTAAAGTTCGTCTCAACTCTCTCATCAATAGCCTTTTGGGCTTCTCCATTTTCAGCATGAAGTCCTCAATTGCACCAGTCCAATAACTTCCATCAAAGTAAGGTAGACGAGCCACTGTTATCTTGTTGTTCGTTTTGTCATTGGGCAGAAAGAAGTGATTATAAAAATTAGTCCATTCTGTGACAACATTTTCTGCCAATGCTTTCTTAAGCATCGTCTTGTACCACTTACGCAGATGATCGGTTTTTGGAGTTTTCTGTGTCTTTGGATGGCAGTAGAGAATATAGTCATCACCTTTTAAAGGTGGGCACGCCCAGATGTAACCAGTAGCGAAACCGCGCTTCTTGCAATAATCAAGATAACCAATGAGAACCTCATGATATACAAAGGTTCGAAGAGGCACGCCAGTCACAGACTTCACTTCAGGAGTGAAGTACCTCACAGAATCGAGATATGAAATGTATACAGACCGCTTGTTTGGTTGTTCACATTCTGATCCAAACTCTTCGACGTACATTGCAAACAGACAAACTTCTACTCCATCGATCTTTTGAAACAGCAGAATCACCTAAGATTATAACCATTGTTAGTTTGCAGGCACTACAGAATTTTAGTATAGAAGTATAGAAAACTACGCAATATTCTTAATATACACAAGCCAGAGGACTAAATCCACATCGTTTATGTTCAATAATGGTATATTGGAACATAAACTCTGCTCAGAATATAAAGTGAAACGTGCCGATAGAAATTGACTTGCTTACCTTGGATTTATATGGAAACTCCAGGGGATAAGTTTTGCCCTGGATTACGTCCAGGAAAGGCTGCTTCACCTTTATCTGTTTATCGGTAGCTAGAACCACTCTAACCCCAAGGTCTTCAGCACCAGGTACCTGTTAAAATAGAATGTTAATATATCATAAGCTTAGCTTGGGCATGGTTAAATTACAAAGTTTTAGCACTATAATCCAACTGCAGGGACAGTAGGTTATGGTATGGAAGGACCATATACTTAAATTCAATTGCACCAGACTAAAGTTGTTAAAAATTAGGTCATTCTTCTAAACCTGACTGATTATGTACAAGTCTCGAGTTATACTAATACTCCTTTTTTCTTCGCAATACAGAGTCGACTCATTTTATTTCTCTAATATGCGATCATTGACACCTAGATTATCATCACAACATTCTATAACAAGGATTCAAAGGTCTCGAAGCTATGTATGATACAGATTTATGACATGAAGGAAATACATAAATTGCTATCAGTGGAAAATGAAGGTGATTGATTACCTCTTGCGCAGACTTTCCCAATAACTTGGCTCTTTGCATCCTCTCTTGCGCAAGGTTCTTTAGGAGTCTTTGTTCGATGTGATCACTGAGAATGGTTCTAGGAAGATCTCCTGCCCCAAGAGGAGCAGTTAATATTTTGTGCTTTCCTGCTTCCAGCTCAGCCAAACGGCAAAATGGACAAGTGTATCTCATATTTTCCTCCAAATCGACTCTGTTGTTATACAGAGCACAAGTTTGGTGTTGCCAGCACTGGCACTCGTCACATTGTACCCACTGCAAGGGGGAAATAAAAGGATGAGTAAATACTGGAATATAGAGTTAGCAAAATAATAATAATAAGTAATAACAATAATCCACCAAGAAAACTAATTTCTCACCGGTTCGTCAACCCCATCAACACTTGAGACCTTAACAAGCTGGTCTTTGGAG
>JAYMSL010004835.1:0-10685 GCA_036897195.1 Plantago coronopus
AATTTTTGTGTCACTTTGGAATTATTTTCAAAACTTAGTGTGACGTTTAGTATAAATATAATAGTTGAAATCATATAAACATAGATGATTTGAGTACGTTTAACATTGACTATGTATATTATTTTTCAATATAACTATTTACCAAATAATTTATGTATTGAATATAAATAATAATATCCAAGACTGGTGTCTATGGATTCGTCTCGTCGTGATGACTATGAATATATATTTAAAATATTTTTTTGAATTTTTGTTGATGGATTATAATGAATAAAAAGAATTATTATATTTTCCATATATATAAGGGGGACAAGAATCATGAATGAGCCAATAGGAATTGAGTATTGGTTTTTGAATGGACTAATCACAAGTAGAGAAATTTTTGTTATTTAGAGAATATATAGACACTACACACTAACTATTATAATACTAATATCTCTTAAACCAAGATAAAGTAAGTGTATAGGAAGTTTTTAATAGAACGAAGGGAGTATAAAATTTAAAGATACACCAAATCCAAGTTGTTGTTGAGGCATTGTACATAAAACTTCATACAATTAATTACAAAACATCTACATGGCATGGAACAATGTATCATGCCAAGTAGACAATCACATGTTCACCCTTAATACATCATATGAGAGGCAACGCCAGAATTGTAAAAGTGGTGTGAATGTAATAACATATCATGCCAAGTAGACAATCAAATATTCACCCTTAATACATCATACCAGAGGCAACGCTGAAATTGTAAAAATGGTGTGAATTGATTGTTGAGTAGTAGTAAGAGCACTCTTTATAAGAGCACTCTTTATAGAACTCCTAAAAGCATCTCTAAACTCAAATTTGAGGAGAAAGTAGGGAAAAGTGTTGAAAACACTACAACTTCAGTACTCCTAAATATCTGGGCCCACAATAATTGAACTCCTATATCTAGGGAGTTCCTAAATTAATTTTCAAATTTATACCTCCCTATCTTCTCCCTATATGCATATTGAGTGTGATATTAGTGGATCATACTACCATCCTTTAGTATTTTGCATTGTAAATAGGAAACCTGAAGTTGATGCTAAAAATATAAACTCCCTAAATTGCCCTAAAACTAGTATAGGATTTGATTTTAGATAAAATTTTAGGGAATTATTTGAGACTCCTGTAAAGAGTGCTCTAAGACTCTTAAAAACATCCCTAAACTCAAATTTGAGGAGAAATAAGATTCTTAAAAACAACCCTAAACTCAAATTTGAGGAGAAACTAGGAAAAAGTGTTGAAAACACTACAACTTCAGGACTTCTAAATATTTGAGCCCACAATAATTGGACTCCTATACTTAGGGAGTTCCTAAATTAGTTCTCAAATTTATACCTATCTATCTTCTCCTTATATTCATATTGAGTGTGATATTAGTAGACCCCACTATTATCTTTTAATAATTTGCATTGCAAATAGGAAACCTGAAGCTAAAAATATAAACTCCCTAAATATTCCTAAAACTAATATGATTTGATTTTAAATAAAATTTTAGGAAAATATTTGAGACTCACGTAAAGAGTGTTGTAATATGTAAAAATGGGTGTGGTAAAGGTAATTTAGCGTATAAATCCCCGGGGCTATTTTGGAATTTGGACAATAAAATAGGAAATCTCAACTCCAAGTCCGACAAGGACTAGATTAAAATTCGTACTACTATTTACCCATATAAATACCTGTGTGTATATATCGCTGATTCACTTTTCCGTCTCATCTGAATTTGGGTGACTTTCTACAAATCGGAACCCTAAGCCTGCAAATTCTTCAAATTTTCTTCACTGTTTCTCGTCTAAGTCCACCAAAATGAGTTTATCCTTTTCAATTCAAGCCAAGTCCCAATCGAATCGCCCAAAGAGGCCTTCCGCCCTCGCCGGCGATGAACCAGCACCTTCCGCGCCGAAGACCTATGTCAGCCAATTCGACGCTGACGACCAGTCGCACAAGGAACCAGCCGTTAAACCGATCGCACCGATCCCCAACAATTGGCGCCCTAACAAGAAGCTCAAAAACCTACAGAGCTTGCCTTCGATCTCTCAATCCAATGGGGAAGATTCCGCCCCTCAATTTGAGCTCGATCCCGCGTCGAATACTACGGAAGCACCTGCTGATGGTTCGATGACTTACGGGCTTAATCTCCGCCAGCCGTCGGCAGGAGCGAATGGGAATCGGGGTGAGTCGATTGCGGAGTTCGAGTTGAGGAAATTGAGGGAGGATTTGGATAATTTGCCAGATGATACGGGGATGGATGAATTCGATGAGGTTCCGGTAGAAGGGTTTGGGACAGCGTTGCTGTTAGGGTATGGGTGGAAAGAGGGGAGTGGGATTGGGCGTAATGCTAAAGAGGATGTGAAGATTACTGAGGTGACAAGGAGGGCGGGAAGAGGAGGGTTAGGGTTTACGGGTGATATGCCGGAGGAGAAGAGTGCTGGTAATGGCAAGGCTGGTGATAGTAGTGGGAAGAAGGATGTTGGGAAGAAGAAGAGTGAAGATAAGTTGGTGAAGAAGAGTTCTCGTGTGGGGAAAGAGGTTAGGATTGTACATGGGAGAGATATGGGTGTGAAGGGTAAAGTTCTTGAGCTGAGGAATGATGGTGATTTGTTAGTGTTGAGGGTATCGAAGACAGATGAGAATGTTAAAGTTAGGTCTAGAGATGCTGTAGATGTTGGTTCTTTGGAGGAGGAGAAGTTCTTGAAGAAATTTAAAGAACTGAGAGTGAAGGAGAAAGAGCTTGTAGCTAAAGATAGGAAAGACAGAAACTATTCCAGCAAGACGAGTTCTAAAAAGGAAAGGAGCGAGAGAGTTAATTGGTTGAGAAACCATATTAGGGTGAGGATTATAAGTGATGAGCTCAAGGGTGGGAAGTTGTTCCTGAAGAAGGGCATGGTTGTGGATGTTGTTGGGCCGGGGGTGTGTGATGTATCGATCGATGAAACCAAAGAGTTAATTCAAGGGGTGGATCAGGAATTGTTAGAAACAGCCTTGCCTAAACGTGGGGGTCCTGTGCTTGTCTTATATGGTAAACACAAGGGTGTGTATGGAAATCTAATGGAGCGTGATACGGAGAAGGAGATGGGGGTAGTCAGAGATGCTGACACACATGACTTGCTCAATGTTAAACTTGAGGAGATTGCCGAGTTTGTTGGAGATCCAAGTGAGATTGGCTATTGAAGTAATATGCCTGCTCTACGGGAAAGATTGCTATATGGTTAGAGTTCAACTATTGCTTTCCCATTTTCTTTATATTGTCCATTGCTATCAGTATCACAAATTGTATAAGTGGCAGTCATGTATTTCCTTATTTCTAAGACGGTTGCTTGTGTCAATTTCAAATCATGGATTTTATCTTATTGTTTTCATGTAAGATATTATTTATTGCGGGTATATGACATTTCTTTCTGCCTGCACCAAAAATTGTTTTTGAAAGGCTTACTTTCTAAGATGGTATTACAATTGTCAAATCATACGTATTGATCTTATTTGTATTCATGTATAAGTAGTATCATAATTTCGGGATTGTATGTTATATCTTTCTCCCTGCAGCAAAGGATTGAATGTGTTTAGAATGCCTCGTTTCACTGGATGCGTATCACTTGAATTACCATAGATGTCGATGATATATTCTTTGTTTTATTAGAGACGGGAGTGGGACTATGTGGATAATTTTTTAATAGTTGTTCAATCATATATATCCATTGGTTGTAGGATATATGTATAGCTAGTCAATCATGTATGTATAGGCCATAAAACGTCTTGAACTCTTCATGTACTTTATTTTCCCACCTGTGCTTGTTGGACCAATTAGCAACACTATAAATCATTTACATTTGTTGACTCTATAGGCTCTTAGTAGAAACTTTAGGGCTGGGAGTTGAGCTGTCGGTGCTCTTACAACCTTCCGCGGAATTTTGTTTAACAGGATGCTTTTACGGACATTGCAGGCTGACATTTCACTGGTGTCTTGAATGATTCCGGTTCCTATATCGTCACATAATAGGCTCAAGCTGCATCCTCATTGCATTTTCTGGCAACATGATATTTTGGTTGCATGTAATTTGTGTTCATATATACTGGATGGAGTTGCATTCTCCTGATCAGAGTAGTAATCAACGTTAAAGATGCAAAAAGGAACTTGCTTCAGTGTTCTGGACCTTCGTTTATGTACAGGCAAGATGTCTGATGACATGATTGAAGTTTGTTGTCTTGAGTCTTGACTGAACTAGTGATCTTGTGATGTCATCTCTGTATATAGGTTTTAACAACACAGAAAGATTCTTTGACAGTATTCTCTCCTTAGATTCATTTCCTTTGGTGCTTCTCAAATCTTCATGATACTGAAGATTTAATAATTTAATTGCACAGAATATATGCCAGAGTGGTAGAGCCACAGAAAAGACTGATGTTTATTAGTTTTGGTGCCTGAGATTCTTGAGCGGAAAGCGGCCTACTGATGCATTTTTCACAGAAAGGCCTTTTGATATTGTCGGATGGGTATGTTTCCTTTTCAACTTCTAATGGTACATGAGATTTTGTAATTTATTATCACTTTTTTTAACTGCATGCCAATTTTCATTAAAATGGATGCCTGATATGAAGGTGCCCTGTTGTACCTGGCCTTGTAACTGAAATGATAATAGAAAAATGTTGCGCACTAAATTGAAATCACATTCATCTTATAAGCACGCGAACGAATTTTCAACACAATGTGTAGTCAGAATATACAACCCACAAACTTCGATTACAAAGAACTATATGAAACAATTAACCTGGGTTACGGGACAATATTTATTCTTTTTTTTTAAAAAAAAAACCATTAACTTGGAGACTTGTAGTATATAGCTATCTGTTACTTATTTTTCTCAGGCGGATTATTAGCACGTAACTAGGAATGCGATTTGACAACTGATTTTATGTGGAGCGAATATCTCATTCTCTCTAAATTAGTTCTGCGAATTCTCTCGGCTTATTGTCGCTTGAAGTTTTTATCCCGGCCTTTTCTCAAGTTACAGGTGTGTTTTTTCATTTTACTTGTTGCAGTTAAATTATTTAGTATCAAAGAACAGGCAGCGCGAAATAGTTGATCCACGCTCTGAAGGATTGCTATTAGAAAGCCTTGATACCCTCTAATTTCAATTGGAATCCAGTATTCCAGTGTGTTTCTTCAGTACCTGAGGTCCCATGCCTTAGTGACTTTTATGGATCCAGCTCCGATTGAAGGGCGAGGTGTGAAACAGAAAACAGTTGGTCTGTGGTCATCTTGTTGTGCAAGGCAAGTAAAATCAGAAAGCATCTCTGCAGCTAAAAAACGATTCCAGCTCTTACCTATTCTCGGGTTTATTTATCCATTCTTTATGCAAAAGTTGTAGTTGGCTGCTCGTAATGCCAGAGCATTTCATCTCCCTTGGTAATCTATTGGGCAACAGGATCCAGGTTTCGAACTGTGTTTCTGTTCACAAAAAATTTAAATCGTAACCATCACGAATCAAAGTTATATTGGTGCTCCGATTTCTTGCCTCGCTTTTCTATAGATAGTTCAGTTTTTCCGACTTTCTTGTACAGAAAAAACAGGTTTGTGTGGTTGACTGGTGATGGTGAGTTTGTTTTCCTGATCTGGGGAGAACTGATCTTTCAAACGTCACTTTCATTAACAAAGTCCTTTTCCTTTTCTAGACATGGATGGAGAATGGTGATATAAGCTCTTTATTCTAGATATGCAACGTTAAAGATCCCGACTTGTAATATCTATCGGATTACTGGTACTAAACAGGCAGTAAAATCACAATTTAGCTTGAAATATCAAACTTAAATCTTGGCGATCATTACTCTTTCCTAGTTTCAGAGTCTTACGTTACAAAAACACTTTCCAGTAGACTTGAGGATTCTTCAATAAAAACAAGGGTCATTGTTTATGAACTTTAACTGCATACCCATGAATTCTTGGCTCTACTACTACTATTGGAAAATCAAAATGGATTGATCATCTTCTGCTTTCGTATGCGTGTAGAACGAAAACTAGGAAATGGCAGGATATAGTTTCGGCACCTACTTCCGGTAGAGCCTGTAATGCGCTGTAAATAAATTTCTGGAAATGGTAACCCTACATGCTGATTTCAAAATTCACAGCAGCAATTATTAAGTAACCTTTCCATCTGTTTTGGGCCAAAAGGTCAGAGCCATGATAGAAGATAGACCTTCCTTGATTTTGTGAAAAATATTGTCATCAGGTTTCTGCAAGCCAGACAAAAGCCACTGATAATCAGATACAGCATTTTCGGATAGTGGCTCTAAGAATTCGCAACGGGCCAGGATGTCAGCAGGTGGTACATTAGCAACGAGGTTTGTGTCCAACTTCGGCCTACTCTTTCTTGGCTCCCAAGGCTCCTCAATTGGGGTTTTAAGAGAAATTGGTGATGCACCTGGAATAATCTCTTTCCTGAAAGGCAGTGCTCTTTCTGGTTGCAAACAGAAGTCTACCCACTGATACACCAGTGGTGATGGTCCCCTGGTTCTTCCGCCAATCTTGTCAGTGTTGAGTCTTGAGACAGACGGTATTGCCTACCATACACAATCAAGTTAAAGAGCTTGTAAAACTGAATGGTCTAAAAGATAAAACCAAATGACCATCAACGTAATAAAATAATAGCATAGATAATTCATGACATACCCAAAAATCTGCCCATAAGCTTGTGCCAGAGTTGGGAACAATTACTGCGACATTTGACATCAGTTTGGCCGCAGGAATAACATCGCCACTCCATCCAATAGCTACCCATACGTCTCCAGCTCTGAAAGCTCTGAGATAGTGCTGAGTATCAAATAATCGAACCTGTATAAAGACATGAACAGTTGAACGTTTATGTCATGGCCCATGGATATGGTTTATCATGAGAGTGAATCGGATAATCAATTCAACTCTAATCCGTTCCCACAAGAAAAGTACCAACTTCAGGGCTAGTAAGAGCTTTTTTTAGTCATGTAATAAAGACTGTCACCTCCCAAGTAAAACAAGATACCATTAGTTAGAGGACGATCAGGTTGACATCAGTATAGACCATATAATATGGACAGAAGGCTAGTTGAAAACATAAATACAAACTGTTTCTAACCATCTAACTTTAATCCTAGCAACACTTTGATCACGCATCAAAGCTGACTTATAGCCCTCATTCTATTTTTGTCATACTTACAATATCGCAAGTTTGCAACTCATTCTTGCCTGTGAATGTCTGAATATAATTAGCACGTCTATAAAATGCACATTATAAGGAACAAAACTTCTTCACCCTGTCTTGATCTAGATGTTAAGTGGGGGGAATACAAAATCTTAAGATGATTGCATGTCATATTCACAGGTTCTCTTGCAGTCTTACCTGTTGGATGAAAGATTCCAGCTGCTGCTGTACGGCATGTTTCCCCCCAAGTACTTGAGAATCAATGTCGATAGTATTATATGATCCTCCCATAGCCTTTAGTACAGCTCCAACAATCTCCCGGGGTGAATCAATCATTGATATCTTCCCAGCAAGTTCAGGCCGCCACAAATCTGACCAGTCCTGCATGGATGATCATATTATTAATTCTAAACAGGAGTTACGCTTTGAAACAAAATTATAGACAGATTTAACAGAGACCCATGACTACAGTGACAATACTTAAGATATGAATATTGGAACACAGGCTTCTAAGGTACAAAGGGACACCGTTGATGGATTAGTAGTGCCAGTTGTGCACATAAAATTAAACTATGTCTGCAGATGATATGGAGTCCACACAAAATGAACAAGAGATTTGCAACAAAATGCATTGATAAAAGAACTCACCTCTATAGGGGCCAATTTACGCTTTTGAAATTCTTTTTTATTATACAAAATCACCATGCTTCCCCAACGATATGGTATAGCCCATATTCTACCTTGAGAATCTAGCTTTCCCTCATTGCTCCTGCGTAAATATACCTGAGATTATTGAAAATTAAAAATAAAGTACAATAAAAAGGTTACTTCGAAGTAAATAAAGATTTACTTATGACTCATGAGGCAATGTGTTATATTCCAGAAAATGAGTCGGTGTCAAATCACTCAAAATTTTCTTACTCACTTCCTACTTTAGTTTCCTTATTTCTTTTCCTTTGAACATAATCTGTGATTCTAACCAGCTCTCTAGTATTAATAAGGAACAGGTAACATCTGAATGTAACCACCACAGGTCCACATCCACTCACTTGGGCTGGAATATAAATTTAATTCTACTCAAAACACATTATATGCAGTCCAGAATATACCGAAACTACAACCAAATGAAGTATGCATTGCCACCTTCCATATGTCACTCAAATTGTGAAACCAGTCTTGGTATTCTGCTGCTTCTATGGGCTCAATTAAACCCTTATCGATGGCCAAATCAAGCCACGAGTCTCCTATAGTAACAAGATCAGCTGTTGCGGCAGATTTAGAATCAAGTTTTCCTTTCTTATATGGATTAGAAAGTTCAAGAAATATTTTGTTAAGACTTTGCCGATATTCTGGACGCAACCGTGCTCTTTTCCCCTGGGATTTGAGGAACTCCTGTAAGTAGAAAAACAAACGCGTGTAGTCATTAGCAAAATATAATGATAAACTGCAGCGGATATGTTTAATCAGAGGATAATTGTTATTCTTTTCATTTGGGTGGTAGAAGGGGAAGGGTCTTCTTCACTTGGAGCACTTACACACATGACACATCCATGAGTGAGACCATCTCGTACTAGCTTTTGCACAAACTTAAATGTAAATACTAAATAGTGATGTCCTAATTTAAAAACTACATGGTAAAAAATGACAGTCCAGTAAAAGATTATGTTAAATTATGCACACAATTATTCAAGAACATGTCCACAGTGGAAGATAGTTGCAAAACTTAGAATCTCAGAGTCTGCGCCCTAATATGTTAGCGTAGGTGCAAATTCTGCATTATTAAACTTTATCAAGTTCTATGTTGTAGATCAAACCTATAAACCCCTATCCAATCAAATTCTCTAACTCAGCCTTCACACATTTGTACGACCTCTTAATTTTATTTTATTTTGGAAAGGGCAAAATTGTATTACTAACAGTATGAATGTACAACGATGCATAAGGTTTGCACAAGTTCGAAATCCAAACCAGCATAGTAAGACCAGGGGACCAACGCCAACCAACCGCCGAACAATGTGCCGGTCTTAATGCTACCCGACCATATAAGTCTAATCCCAAGAACAGCCAAGCACCAATAGCCCATTCGGTTTGGAAGATTGGCCAACTATAGCACAAAGCAATTGGCGAGAAGGTCAAAATACAGGAAACAAGTATCCCCTAAACCACGTACTAAACCTAAATCCAAACCCGACAATCCAGAGCTAAACCCACAAATTCGGCACCAAAAACTTAGGACTATACACAATGATACAGGGTAAGTAGGATAATATGCACCTATCTGATCAAAACTCCAAATCAGCCGGAATATGCATCTAATTAATTAAAACTCAAGTTCCTAAAGTCAGTCAGGGTAAGTAGGATAACCAACAGCATCGAACTAATACACAGACATCAGAATTCAATTGATACGGAATAGAACGAACCTTGATCCAAACGACCGGAAGTGAACCATTCAGAGCAACAATTCTCAGAGGGACAGTCAGTGCATAAGTTTTAGATTTCCAGCTCTCAAATCGTGCTTTCGTATCCTCATCTAATTCCATCTCCAGACTCTCCACACTATCAACAGTTTCCACATTTTCAACTGTTTCCACATTACTAGTTTCTGCAGAAGGAAGTAACATATCCATAAAATCAGCTATTACCAAAATCTATCCCCTTGTATTGCTTCATTATTGATACAAAACTCACTGCCAACTTATAAACTTACTAAACTACCTTCAGATCCAAAGGTAAACACCATTACCACTTCTAACTTCCGAGATAAAAAACTAACAATCAAAACAAGTAATCACAAACACTCTATGACCTTTCTCAAAAAGAATTTTTTTAAAAAAATACTCTATGATCTTAATGTCAATGTAGAATAACTACACTGTCTCAGCACCATTCCACACAGTGATTCAGAAAACTACTAAAATGTTAGCAACTAGAAGCAACGAGTAGTAATATCAACAATGTACTGTGCAAAAACTAAATCGGTGACGAAGAGAAGGAAACAATATACCGTCAGATTCGTGGTGAAGAGCTGGAGAAGACGTATTGGAAATTCGAGCAAAGGCTGGGCCAGAGAAGGCCAAATAACTGCTGAAGCCAACTCCCAAAAGGAGAATAGAGGAAGCTGTGAGCTGCCGGAAAAGGTCTCCCGGCGGTGGGCTGGACTTGGTGGCGGAAATACTGATTGAAGCTTCTTTGACGGTGCTGTAACAGTTTCGGATCCGTTTGGAAGGCCGGGTTGGATATGATATTATCGGGTTGGGATGGATGAGGCCCGGGAGAGGAGGATGAAACACTATCGTCGACATTTGTGATTGAGAAGCAAAAAAAGCATTAGAGGCCCAGTAGAAGACTAGAAGCTCTGTTATGACCTAGATCACATAATTCGCCAGATCCGTGCCACGCTCTTCGATCCGAGCGCGCTCTCTCGCCCTGAGAGCGGAAATCGCGATTTAATACGACTTGAGAAATTTTAGTTCGCGGCTTAAG
>JAYMSL010004836.1:0-10684 GCA_036897195.1 Plantago coronopus
ACATAGGACAAATATCATCTGAGATTCGACCTCAAGCAAAAAGACTACTCTCAACTGAAAATTTGTTCAAGCACAAGAGCCACATACAAAACTTAGTCCTGGGCTCAAATTTTTTGTTCCAAACAAGGTGAGTGGTGTGTCAACTCGAGTTTTGGATTTCTATAAGTCAGATGCTTATCTCAATTCCACCTTAAGGTTTTGGAAAAAATTGTTTGTTTGTAACCCAATCTACTTAATCCCAAACTACCAGAAAGTAAACAAGAACGCTAATCAAAATCTAATAGCTAAGACTACAAATTTAAATTTAATGAGACGAAACGTGTAGTGATGTAACAAGATGATCTGCTTATCCTATGCGAGAAGTCAAACAGTGATAGGCTGATAGCACTCTAGCCTGACTCACATGACATCACATTTTGCATAATCATTAGTGGTCTGTAATGACACGATATTTCATCGTGTTATTAGGTTCTTTTTACCAACTTTTCATTACTAACACAACATGTTTCAGAACTTCAAAAAAGATGTTTGAGCAGCTTCACTATACTGCAATTTTCTATTTTTTGTATAGATAATGTAGTGATCTAGCCTTTAAACCATAATTACGACGAAACTTAATGCGATGTCATCTTGAATTGTCAAAATGTCATCAAATAAAACCAAAACAAAATGCATGAATTACTCTCTAGACACAATGTTCATGAGAGACTGAAATATTGCTAGAGCCTGGAGCATTAGTGAGGCCAAATGACATTATTGTAATTTCATTTGGTCCTAAAGTAGTTGCAAATGCAAGTGTTGCTTAAACTAATGAAACTAACATAAACAATTGTAGCGATGCTAAAACTAATGAAACTAAAACGAGTGATACTAAAATAGAAAGTTAGAAGATGGTTGTGACAGAGAGGGAGTATAACATAAAATAAGTGAACAGGCACGTTTTAATAATGTTTAGTTTATTAGTCAATTGATCAATAAAGAAGTTTCGCTTTAGTAAGTATATGAAAAATAAAAAACTTCATTATGAATTTCATATTATTTGACTACTAAAAGATAGGGTTTTCGCTTTTGATTGACCATGTACGGATATGATTAATAGTATTTGGTTTTTTTATGAAACTACAAATATAACAACTACTATACTCCTAATACACTACTCCTATACCACCTTACAACTCAAAACACGTATATCGACCATATAAATTCTTCCCTATACCAATTTATGACTACGCCGAGGTTTGAACTCTCGACCTATCTTATAATACTCCAACGCACCCTTAATTATAACTCCATTTAATAACATTGGATGGTGTTGATGTTTATTTTTTATATATATTTTTGGAATAAGTAGTTGGTATGAAGATTATATTCCAATTTTACAAGTAAATAATATTCTTAAGGAGATTTTTTTAATAGGTGGCTTTTATGAAGATTATATTCCAATTTTACAAGTAAAGGATATTCATTATATACTTACTTTTTTATTGTAAAGTAATGCATAATTATGTAACATTAATTGCCCACTCTACTATATATATATGATGTTCGTCATTGTACTTTTCGTAAAACATCAAACTTTGAAACTACTGACAATAATTTGGAAGATATGGCTAGTGTTTCAAAAATTTCTTTTGTTCTCTTTGTCCTTCTCTTCACTTCAGGTATTGATATTTCTCAATTCCATCATCTATGTGTTCGTTTTAATTACTACTTGCTCAATATAATAATTATTGCTCTCGATTTCACGTTTGCCTGTATACAGTGATGTATGAAATGGTGGAAGGTAGACCAGTAATAAATGATGCATGTCATGATGGGTTTGGTGAGTGTAACAGTCAACAAGAATGTCAAGCCGAATGCAACGAACGATGGGGTTTGTACCATCCCCGTGGATATTGCGCCACTGCTTTCCCTGGGCTTCCATTGTTCTGTGTTTGTTATCATGATTGTCTACCTAAAACACTTGGACTTGTTGCATAAATTTCAATCACTTATACATTTTGGATTTACGTTTTATGTTTTGAAGAAATCGATCGACCTATTCTAAGAAACTGCAAATCGAAACAATACTGAATGATGGGAGGATATACACCATCACACAACAACAATCCCAAAACCGAAATCTTAGCAGCACCTCAGATTTAAGGAATATTAAACTTTGAAGATTCTGAATCAGCAAAAGATATACTCAAATAGAAAAAGATTCACAAAGTGATGCATCAATAAAACGCTGCAGAAAAATCAAATGATTGAAAACCATGGCTTTAAATCAAAGAGAAACATACAATTGTGAGTTGTACGAAGCTCAAACTACCACATACGATTCAACTGTTCGAGATCTAGTCCAAAAGACCATGTCGGAATTCGTCAATTCCGGCCACTTTGCCCCCTTGTCGAAATGACGACTGTGATGTTCCAAATTCCACAATGACGTCCCCTTCGAACGGTAACAAGCTCAGCTAGCCTCTCCATGCCAGTCGACAAGCCTCGTCATTACTAATCTCTCTCTCTCTCTCTCTCTCTCTCTCTCTCTCTCTCTCTCTCTCAAGCACACATTAAAAGTACACTTACCGTACACGTTTCTTCTTTGAGAAATCCTATCTCTCAAGTTCCGTTTTTTCCAAGTCATGGTGAGGGTGAGACTTAAAGGAAGTAGACTCATGAGATTTTCTTTAATGATAGAGAATTAAACTTATTTGGAGTAATGAATTGAGAGTAGGTTCTGGTCACCTTTATAACTTCAGTTAATATTATTTAAATATTATGCATATTCTATTTTATTCTGGGAATATGTAGTTGTTTTGAAGGTTATATTCCAATTACAATTAATAATATTCTTATGGAGCTTTTTGTAACATGTGGTTCTTATGAAGATTATATTTCAAGTTTACAAGTAAGGTATATTAATTATATACTTACTTTTTTTATTGTAAACAAAATTAGTCTATAATAATGTAACATTTATTGCCCGTTCCATTATATATATATGATGTTCTTTATTGTATTTTTTTAAAACATCAACATCTGAAATCACTGACAATAATTTTGAAAATGGCTAGTGTGTCAAGAATTTCTTTTGTTCTCTTTGTCCTTCTCTTCACTGGAGGTATTGACATTTCTCAAATCCATGTGTCCTTTCAGTTTGAAATTCATATGTTTAATTGCTTGCTTGTTTATATATGGTAAATGTATGGCTGGCGTAAGTCGAGAACAACTCTTATTAGGTTGAGAACAATTATGTTTTGAATATAAAATAAGTGCTCTCAATATAATAATTATTGATCTCGATTTAACTGTACGTAAATGTATACAGTGACGTATGAAATGGTCGAAGGTAGAGCAGCAAATGCCGAATGCCGTCATGGATGTGGTGCGTGTAGCAGTCAACAAGAATGTAAAGCCAAATGTGATGCAGAATGGGGTGCTTATCATCCAGTTGCATATTGCGCCACTGCTTTCCCTACGGAACCCAAAGTTTGTCTTTGTATCCATGACTGTCCACCTAAAACACCTGGATTTTTTGCATAAGTTTCAATTACTTGTACCTTTTTGGATCTATGTTTTATGCAATTTCAATAGAATAATTATTTTCCTATTTAAAATAAATAATTTTATATGTTGAAGAAATCGATTGAACTATTGTAAGAAATCATCTATCGAAAGAAATCAGCAAACCCCAACACAAATTCAACACAAATACACAAGATATACATGGATTTGGATTTAGAGGATGCTAAATTAAAATATGCCAAATAGTAACAATTCTTATATTTTCTCACTGAAGATCCATAAATTAACAAATCCTCATGAGAACAGGAGAGGTATCACATTTTAGATAATATAAACAACACACTGTCTTCACTTGTTACAACAGGCTCTTAATAGGTTAAGTAAGTCTGGTGTTTTTGTAGGTCATACGTTGATCATGACACGAAAACCAAAGGGGAAGAATCATCCTCCTCAGTCGCGCCCTGAGTGCTAACCAGAGGATCTATGACCTTTCTCCATCCAGCATAGTCTATAGGAGATCCTGGGTCGGGTAATAGGAATCCATTGACAAAAAAGAAAGGCGTCCCGTAAACTCCCCGTATGCAACCATACTGCAACATAGAAAAACCAAATAGAATTGAGTAACAAGGGATTCCTTCAATGCCTGAACTACTTGCATTCTTACCTTGAAAGAAAATCTTGTTGCACGGTCAGTTTTGGGGTCCGTAAAGCCAGACTTGATTGGAGTGTAATAAGAGGTCCCTAGTTGCTTCTCCATGAAGGTTACTAATAGGTCTATGGTGGCTGCTCTGGACATGTCATACGTTGCCGAATTGAAAAACTTCCCCTGTTCAAAGAATAACCATTTTCAGAAAATAAAGACTGGGATATGCATATTGCCAGAAGCCAGAATCATTGTGAGTTCAAGAATCACGATTCACGAATAACATTCAGCCACAACCATTGTGAGCTCAAGAATCACCATTCACGAATAACATGCAGCCACAACTATACCAAAGTCCAAAGATACTGCGCTGGGTGAGAGAATCAACAAGGTAATTGTCTACAGTGATACTACTTATTAGGATCAAATGGTCAGGGAAAGCTTGTATCGATAGCTAATGCACCAAAAAACTGAAATAATTCTAGCAAAACAGATGGATTCTATACAATTAAATAACTGATTATCTATGAAAACAACTTCAAACAATGTAAAGGATAAAACTATTAAGGTCCAAGCCTCCAAGGTATATATATAGAAATACTCTCCAATAACCAACTTTCACATAATTATATCAATGAACGTCAACGTTACTGACTGTAACAACACGACATCATCGAAGTGACTAAGTCATCAAAATATGATTTCATTTGAACAGGCCTCAGGAAGAAGTTAATGGCATGTATTCGATACTAAACAGAACAAATGGCAACACAAAGAGCCTGATAGTGTATATCAATATAATAGTACAGAGTTCCTTTCCTGATGCACGAAAAAGGGAATATCACCTGGTGTTCATAAAATGCTTCCATAAGATCATACGTAGCTGAAGAATTGAGTTTGTCAATGATATGCAATGCGCGCGAAGTAGCATAAGCATTGTCATGGTAACTGCAAGTTAACCAGGCACAATTCAATATTCGATCAAACTTCAGATATAAGAAACAAAAAGCAGCACTCAACAAATATCTTGTAGTTTAACATAACAAATACTATGATCTCTAGTTCCCTACCAACAAAATCTACAAAGTTCAACACAAAGTATCTCAGCTCCAATTATCACTCAACCTACTCAAACTTCAAAATAAAATCAGAAATCATATGATGTATTAATAATAGCATAATACTACTGAAACTTTAGGACAAGAAAAAGCTTATGTAAAGTAGAGATAATTAAGTATTAATAACCAAAGACATTCAGAAACTAATGATAAAGATAAATGAAAGGGAATCGGAGAGTTACGGCAAGGGGAAAGTGTGGGTGACGAGGGAGACTTTGGAGCCGTATTTCTGAAGCACCCTTTTGAGCGGCGGCCAAGAATCACGGCTGTCGGGGCAAACAGGGTCGATAAAAGCCTCGATGAGTACGGAATCACCTTCACCCTTCTTTCCGCCGTACCAGAACCCGTCCGGCTCCGGAGGAAGTGAGGACTGGCCTTCGATTGGAGAGACGATAAACGGAAGCAGAAAGATTAGGAAAACCAGGATCTTACTAGTAATCGTGGAATCCATGTCGAGAATCTGGGTTGGTGTTTGAAGAGAAGACGCAGAGATGATCGAAATGATTATGAATTGGTGGTGCACGGATGTGATGATGAATCATGAGTCATGGCTTCGAAGATATGCAAAGCTAGACACTTGGCTGAGGAGTTAACATCAATGGCTCCATTTTTGGGGGAAAAATGGAAAATCAAAGCAATTGTTTGTTCGACTTCTCTCATTGGTGGAAGTCAAGGCAAACAAATGAACTTTTTTTTTTTTTTTGAGGAAAAACATTCAATGGCTCCATATCTTTTGGTAACAAAATTGACAAAATTACTAGTGTCATTCTCAAATTTCCACTGGTAAAAAAATTCACAAAATTACTAGTGTTAAAATGTAATTTATCGGTGTTTGTTTAGTGTGTAAATGTCCTGTTTTTTAACTTTTTCTTTCTTAAAATGAACGTTTTTTAAAAGATTTGTTCAAAGTTTTGTGGAACACTCAAAAGTAAAAAAAATAAGTAAAATTTTATGGACCGGACGGAGTTGCAATAGCACTCTGATTTCTTCTTTATGAGGGCCTATCCTTGATTTGAGCGTAAAAGTTACTCATTTCACGTTTTGCACCCTCCAAATATTCAAACCCCATAATTAACCTTCGAACGTGTCACATACGTTTACCTTCTTTAAACTTTTAAGAGGTGGAAATTCAGAATTACCGCCTGAAATACATCCAGATCAACACTTTTTTACATTCTGGTCAAACCCAAAAGTTAAAAAACCCATAAAACTTTCCAAGCCACATCCTATTAGCGAATATTACCCACATTATTTATCTCAAGAAACTCAAGAAAGATTTTACAATCTTTTTTTAGAAAAACGAAAGTTTTTACCAGTTTTTACAATCGAAAACCCATTAAGGAGAATCAGTACAACTAGAAATCAGGATCGAAAAATGTATGTATCAACAACTTTTGTAGCAATACTTTTTCTGTTCACCACCTTATGTTCAACGTTGATGATATACATCCATTTACTCTGCAACGTCATGCGCAGCCACAGGGACGGTTTGTGGGCCGACTCCGACGTTAAGCCGAAGGAAAAGGGTTTATCCGCCTCTGAACTCAAGAAGCTCCCCAAGGTCACCGGCAAAGATTTGGCCGTGGCAACGGAATGTGCGGTGTGTTTGGATGAAATCACAGGGGATCAACCGGTTAGGATGATTCCTGGTTGCAACCACAAATTTCATGTAAAATGCGCAGATACTTGGCTCGCTATGAACCCTATTTGCCCGGTTTGCAGGGCAACGGTTACGCCTGCGTTGGTGAATTCACATGAAACCAATGTATGCTAATGTTAGCTAGCAAAATATGCAGGTTAAGAGGATGATAGATATTAGCAATTTTTATAGTATCGCTTTACCGCTTAAAAAAAAAAAAAAACAAATTTTGATAGATGTACTAGGATTTTGTAATATTGTGCAAGAGATTACATATATGGATGCAGGGCTTGGAACAACATGTAGATTGTTTAATTTGCATGCCTATTGCCTAGCCCTTTTCCTGCACCATTAAGGTCTAAGTATTTTCTTCCATTCCATCGAAAGGTTTTGTTCATGGAAGCCATTAGTTTTGTAGATAGGGAGAGTATGAGATGTTGGGAATGGGGATTAGTAGATATTGGAAAGTTTAATACTCACTCCGCTTGTTTACAAACTTTCGAATGTTTTACTTTTTCTTACATTAAGATGAATTAATAACATATTAGTTTGTGTTGGTTATTAAGTTGATATAGTGGTTAAAGTGCTTGTAGCCGAGTGGTCAGCTGAGACATCCGTAATTCAAGAGGTCCTGGGTTCGAACTCCGCAATTGGTGATTATTTTCCCGTAATGGGTGATGATTCAAGAGGTCATGGGTTCGATATCCGCGATGGGTGATTATTGTTGGAAAGTTGAAGAAAATTAGTGAGGAAAAGCATTTGAATTAAGTTTGGAAGGAAGGAATGGACTTGGCCATTATGTTGGGTTCATGTGATGCATGGGCTTGTAAGTTGTTAGGGAAATACAACCTCCTACAACAATTGCAAGTCAAAGGCTCACCCCCACTAGTATATAAGTTACTACACCACACTTGTTGTTCAAGTTGTGTTGCTAGATGTCTCGAGTATGCCTCCCATGTGGGCGCGCATGTAGGGGGTGTAAATCCTGGCCAGATTTATACACGGACTAGTGGAACTTGTGTGTGAACGTGTGCCAACACTTGTTGTCCGGACTAATGAATTCTTCCAGAACTTGACTCTACAAATTCAACATGTAACTGGCATAGTTAGTAGGTTTAATTCTGCATAATTACACAATAATTTTGATTGTGTAATTGATATGCACTGAATGAGATATCAGTTACAGTACTGATATCTCTCTAGTTCCTCATTATAAATCGTCTGATTTGCAAGAGAAGAAAGACACAGAAAACCAATCTTCTCTTCTCTTCTCCAGCTTCCCTTTCAGTATAATCTAGACATTTTCCAGTTCGCAGAAAATTGCTAGCTTGTGCCGCTAGTTATTTCGTGTGATCGTTGTATCCTAGGAGGCAATCGTCCAACGTCTCAAGCACCATAAGTGAGAGGGCGAATTTGCTTAATGAAACTGTGTGCGCACAGACCTCGATTCCAAAACCAGTTTTGTTCCTATATTATTTGTTAATATCGCGTTTATTTTCCAACAATTATTTCCCCGTAATGGGTGATATGTCCTCTGAGGCTTTGAGAGCATTACGTTATTGTAATTGTAATAGGGTATCTCAAACAAAACAAAAAAAGAAGATTGTAAAAGGCGAAGGAATAATAAATATTTCATTTTGAATCCTACTCCATATGGTAAGGACATTTTTGTACATTCGTATTTATCAAAAGTAATGTTATAAGCCAACAGTTGATTTAAGAATCAAGCCAACTGTATCATTTACTTAAATTTTGTCCGATATCTTGTTAATTTAATTTTAATTAAGTGGGTACATGTATCACTCTCTTACCAATTTAATTTTAATTTAGTGGGTACATGTAACACCCTCTATATAAGAGAACATACGTAAATAGCTAGTAATTAACCAAAAAAAAGATTAAATAAAAAAAACAATGCATCCTATTATTTTTAAATTGATTAAGACTTAAATCTTAACCCAATTTTTATTATTTCCGAATTGATTACCCTCTAAAACATAACCGTCATGATATTATCGTTTGTTTTTTTCTTCAAATTTGGAATTTAACATTTAAAATTTTTTGGGTCATGAATTGGATGAAATCTCATTTCCTAATCACTTAATCACTAATTCTTGATACTGTTTATTCGTCTTTAATTATTTGGGACGAATAACTCGATCCCAAAACGAAGTTTTTATTTTTATTATTGTGAGACGAATACGTGGGACGGATCAGGTATCCGTCCCAACACTGGGACAGATACACCATCAAATGATTTTTTAGCTATAACTGCCCTTTTAATACATTTTTGTATAAATAGAACCTACTCAACCAGTCAGTCAGTTAACAGAATTAACATGAAAATATTGAATTTCACATAATTCCCCGTGATCCATCAAGTTCTTTAGTTAAGTGTAAACTCTTTTCTTCTTCCTTTTGTAAAGATATTGAGTTTATTTTCGTTTCTCTAAAGTCATTTAGGTTCTGATGTCTGGTTTCTTTTCTGAATTAGTTACTAGATGAGTAATAATCTCCTCTCCCATCAATCTTCAATCGATGATTTTTAGCTTAAGTTTTAAAGTGTTAATTTGGTTCTTCAATCTTCAATCAATGATTTTTAGTTGTGGGTTTTAAAGTGTTAATTTTGTATGTTTTAGATTATGGTATAAGAGCCAAGTCCATTGAACCAGACTTACTGATTAATTATACAATCGTTTTGTTTATCGTCTAGTGTTTAGGTTATCAATTATTCTTCGATTCTTGTAGAATTTGTTGCAGTTGCGGTTGTTCTTTATAATTGTTTATTTGCGTTTGTTGATTCACCATTTAATCGGATATGAAGAAACACTGATCTTTTTATATACATATATTAGTGGGGTAGGATTTTAGTATTTAATGAAACTATATTGATATATAGTATAAGTGAGTTATGATTATGTGGTTTAAAATATAATTAACATATTTCATAAATGAACATGTTACTTTGTAATGTTCGCTAAAAATAACGAAACGGGGAGTGTGGGACAGAGGGATTACATTTTTCCCTCTCATACTAACTATTTTTAATTCAGTAAAACAATGATTAAAAACTCTACCATGAAATTCATTAAAATAAATTGTGTTTTCCTACATTTCTTGAAAATTTGCACTATATAAGCATCATTCTACATATATATACTACTCTGTGATTAATGCTATCAATTTATGTTCAACATATACAGAGTCCATAAAATATTTGTTTTCTATAAAATTATAGAAAAACAATTAAATACACTTGTTGCGACCATTCAGCTATCCTGGCTTTGTGAGATACTTACATTATATCGCAATGTTGTTTCAAGTTGAGGTTCGAATCACCTCGGAAAAAATGGAAAATCATTATTGATCCTCACTTTAGCGTTAAAAAAAAAATGGTGTTTCAAGTTTTCATTGAGCTTCTGGCCTTCAGCGCAAGAACCACACCCTACATAAGCCCCTATATATTGTGCAATTTCCAAATAGTAACGGATGAACCCACGAATATTGAAAATCAGTTTTGTAAAAACGCAGTTGGCAAAACCAATATGTTGCCAAGAATTGGACTGGAATGAGAAAAGCCATTAGAGAAACAAAAATTTAACACCGTCACGAAAACTCCAAGTAATTAAAAGGGAGAAATTCTCTTAGGTCCAAAATATGGACCATAATATCAAATAAACCCATTTCCTAGTGATTAACATTTGTTATCACTATTATACCCTTTCATATTAAATATACTAATATCTTGTTGTTATTTATTTTACCTTCCTAAAT
>JAYMSL010004837.1:0-10683 GCA_036897195.1 Plantago coronopus
GTTCAGTCACTAGTACCTATTTGGGAGGTTTGTTTCTTTCATATTGTTTTCACTGTTTCTACTATTGAACTTTGTGAGTCATGATGAGTTATTTCTTGCTTATGTTAGGAAGAATTTGAGAGGACTGGATTGCCTGACGCTATGCCTCCTGATTCTGGAAAACCGAGCCCTCAGGATGTACTAAGGGTTCTATCAGGTGGGATCGATTATGTAAATATTTTGGAATTAAACACTGATGGAGAAGATGCCTTTACCCCAAAATCAATTGAATCAACAGCTCGAGGTAATTTTGTTGACCATGGGCTTGAAAATTTTGAGTACAGCAATTACCTCCTATCCAAATATTTGAACTCAAGTGCCAGACTTGGAATTTTGTTATCTTCAGATTCACCATCACAGAATGTTGATGCTGCCGAAGCTGATGCGATTGGTACAGCCAGTCAATCTCCATCAAGTGCAAAGGTACTAATCAAGTATGACTGCGTAACGATTACTAGAATGATGAATACTATACAACATCTTCAATGGGTCTGGTAAATCTAGTGGTGCTTGGATAATGTGATACACTAAAACTTATATTGTATCTCAAGCTAAAGATGTGATAATCGATGTGATTCTCAATGACATTAACTATTATAGTAATGCTCCAAAATTATGATCTACTTTTGAGTAGATGGATAGAAAACCCTGCCTATGGATGACAGATAGTTAGTGGAATCATTCAGATGCTTTTTGGAAATTATAATGAATCATGAATGAACTAGCGCAAGAAAGCTTGCGTGATTTGCTCTTGGGTTGATGAAACAAAAAATAGTTGCCGATTTATGGCAGATGAATGCAATTCAGATGATCTTGGCTCCAATCTGTTTGTCTAGCCTTCAGATTTACTTCAGAAGATCATCAAATCTCCTTGGGGATTATGACGATAATTGATGCAATTATATTACATCTTCCGCTGATTCGGAGCTCTTTGCAGTTTGCATGTGATGCAATGATCTCCTAGAGCTTACTTATTGTTATTATAAATCTTGTTTTTCTTTGTGCATGTACAGGTTTTGATGTGTGAATTGATTTTTTATTTTTATCTTTTGGGTTTAGGCCTCTGATGAAGATGCCTTGCGGCTTCTGAAATGGTTTGCATCTTCTCAAGCTGCGGAAGATATAAACTCTGATGATGAACTTGCTCGTGAGACGATTTTGAGTCCTTTATTACCTGCAAAAAGTATTGACAAGGTGTTGGAGAAAGCCAATGTTGACTATGAGAGTGAATCTCAGCAAGAGTGTCAGGACATTCTTGATTCTATTGATTTATTGAACCTTGAAGAATTGAAGGATAGAGCCTCTAACCCTGAGGAGTGTATTCGAAGTAGGAAAGCTTCATCCAGTAAAACAATACCTCAATTGGATGGCTCCAGTGATGATCCAGAGCCAACTCCTACAGCCAATAGCACAATCAAAACACATGATAGTGAGACCAGTTCCTTTATGGAGGCACCTTCATGTCCTGAATTAGATTCAAACTTAACTTGGAAAGGTGCAAGGAAAAGACCTCGAATGGGGTCTTTACCTGTTTTTAGTAAAAAGTTGTCTAGTGATTCACAATCTATCAAACTCTCCAATTTTGATGGGAATGAGAATGAGAGAAGAGGAAATAGATCTTCGTTGTTCGGGAACGCAGCAGAAAGATTTCCTCGTATCTTAAAGATAGATGAGGAGAAGGATATTAGCGATTTAGATAAAGCTAACATAATAGCTGAATGTTCTACTAGGGAATTGATGAGAAGAAAGAGGTCGCATCGCATCGAACAGCTTGGGCATACAAGTTCAGTTGATAATAACAAATTAGAATCTTACTTGGATGCCAAATGCCAGAAAAGAGATGAAAATCTTGGAAGAAGACCAAGAGATGATGCACAAATCCAAACATCTCCCATCTTGCCCTTGTACGGGCTACCAATTGCCAATGAAGAGGCTGAATGGCATCAAAGAAATATTGTTTCCACCCTTGAGCCATCAGCTGTGACAAATCATTTCAAATCTGATGGATCTCATGGTCTTGCTTCGGGAAGTTTGTCTTTATCATCCAGCAAGGAGTGCATTGTGGCAGGGAATGTGCCAAGCAGTGAGAATCAAGAGACTGTAGTCCCATTTTGTCATGGTGATGGTGATCTTTCTGAAATTGTGCAGATTGGCTCTCAAAAATCTCTCAGTCCTTTCTCTAAAGATAATGAAAATATTAGCAAAGATATTTGTCAGACGGATTTAGTTCGAACAAATACTTGTACTTCAGGTCCCGTGCCTTCGGATTTTGATGAGATGTCCAAGAATGACTGCATGCTGGAAAGTCAATGCCAGGGCTCAAGCTTCGCCTACATGGGAACTGAAGTCTTGGCTGAACAAAACAATAATATGGAAAATAAACCACCATATTTGCTGCCAGAAATTTATCATGGTTCCTCGAGGCCTTATAATTCCAAACCAGAAGAAGATGAGTCTGTACAACTAATTGGCATGACAGTCTCCATGAAACCTCCAAACATAGAGTGGACAGATGTGCTTGATGGTAAATCATTTCTTCAAGGAAAATCTGCAAATGATTATCCACCTTTTTTCATGAGAAGCTTTCTAGAAGAAAAGGAACTTGCAGATGTTAGCCCTGAATTATCTGAATGTACTGGTAATCACGAATCACTGAAGGGTATCCCCACTGTTTATCAGAATGATGGGTCGTGTTTGTTCATGCTGACTCCTGGTGTTTCACCCCCATCAAGGGAATGTGTTGATGAATGGCTGTCATGTAATAAGTCTGATATTCTGGAGCAAAAGTTTAAATTAGAAGCACCATATCTTCCTATATCAAATGGAGACGTGGCTGAGATCGTGATTTCAGACAACTCTCAAGCTGATGATACTAATTCACAGCCCCTGGAGTTCTCATCATTCTCTGAAGCAGAGAGATGTAGAGTGACAGATCACAATGCTGAGGAGAAGCCATCAACTAGCTGCTCACAGGATATCTCTCAGATATCTGGTCCTGATCGGATGACAAGGCAAACTCCACTGAGTCAAATTGGTTTCCGAGATCCAGCTAGTGCTGGTGGAGGCCAGCAGTTAACACTGCTTAGCATAGAGGTCCAGTCTGACTCTAGAGGAGATTTACGACCTGACCCCCGATTCGATGCCATCAATGTCATTGTTCTTGTTTTCCAGGAGGACGATAAGTCTTCAGTTGATGCTCGTGTACTCTTACGTGCTGGCTCTGCTTGTGTAAGAAAGGACATTGATGCGGTTTCGGCATGTGATGTACTAGTTTTTCCTGAAGAATTGGATTTGTTAAACCATTTCAGGAAGGTCATCCGAACCACGGATCCGGATATTATAATGGGCTGGGATGTTCAAAGTGGCTCCCTTGGATTTTTGGCTGAAAGGGCTATACACCTTGGCATTGGTTTGCTGAAGAACATATCACGGACACCATCTCAAGCAAATGAAGCTTCTGGAGATTCTCAAAAGGAGACGGGAAAAGAAATCCTCTCTGAATCGGAAACTGCTGAAGCTCTTCTACAAAATGCAATAATTGAGGACGAGTGGGGTCGAACTCATGGAAGTGGTGTTCACGTTGGTGGTAGAATTGTTCTGAATATTTGGAGACTTATGCGGAATGAAGTTAAACTTAATATGTATACAGCTGAAGCAGTGGCTGAAGCGGTTCTGAGGCGAAAAATACCTGTCATTCCTTGGAAGGTACTGTCAAATTGGTTCAGAAGTGGTCCTGCAAAAGCACGGCATCGAACTATCAAATATATTCTAGACCGAGCAAATTTGAACTTGCAGATTATGAGTCAGCTTGATATGATTAACCGTACATCAGAACTAGCTCGTGTATTTGGAATAGATTTTTTTTCTGTTCTTTCGCGAGGTTCACAGTATCGTGTTGAGTCAATGTTTCTGCGACTTGCACATACTCAAAACTATCTTGTGATTTCTCCTGGAAAGCATCAGGTTGCAAATCAACCAGCAATGGAGTGCATACCTCTTGTTATGGAACCAGAATCCAGATTTTACGCGGACCCAGTTATTGTTTTGGATTTTCAGTCTCTTTATCCATCAATGGTTATTGCATATAACCTCTGCTTTTGTACATGCCTCGGGAAGATAATGCCCCCAATGTCAGATATTCTTGGTGTTACTACATATACACCCGATGTCAATATCTTTCGGAAATTGAAAAACGATTTACTGGTTACTCCGAATGGTGTTTCCTATGTGCCTTCAAAAGTGAGGAAAGGGGTCCTACCTCGGTTACTTGAAGAGATATTATCCACCAGGATCATGGTTAAGCAGGCAATGAAAAAATTGGCACCATCGCAGCAAGTTCTTCATCGGATACTAAATGCTCGGCAGTTAGCTTTAAAGCTTATAGCAAATGTTACTTATGGCTATACAGCTGCTGGATTTAGCGGACGCATGCCTTGTGCTGAGCTTGCAGATAGTATAGTGCAGTGTGGCCGTAGAACACTGGAAACGGCAATATCATATGTGAATTCAAACGTTAAATGGGGAGGTAGAGTTATTTATGGTGATACGGACAGGTAAAATGCTAAATTACTGCCATTCTTTTGAGTTGGAAATTCTGAGATTCTAAATTGTAATGAAGTTTGTTTGTGTCGAATATAATACGTAATGTATCTCAAAAGATATATGGTTGGTACCACTGTATGCACTAATATAAATGTCTAGTCCATGGTTGATTAAAACTTGCTTAACAGTGTAGGATTATGTAATATTTATCTGTAATTTGATCTCGAGGGTTAGTTCATGGTGGCTGAATGGGTGGTAATTCTTTTTCTATATTTCATGTTTCTTCAAGTAGAGTTGATTGGCTTGTTTTTCATGTCTATGACCTCCGGATGTAGAGTTCTTATTTATCTTTTTTTGGTGCAGTCTGTTTGTACTCCTCAAGGGGCGTTCTGTTAAAGAAGCTTTTGCAATTGGACGAGAAATTGCATCGGCAATATCTGAAATGAATCCTGCTCCAGTCACATTGAAAATGGAAAAAGTTTACTACCCATGCTTTCTCCTTACAAAAAAGCGCTATGTTGGTTACAGCTATGAGAGTCCTGACCAGATTAAACCAGTGTTTGATGCCAAGGGCATTGAGACGGTAAGAAGAGATACATGTGCAGCAGTATCAAAAACTTTGGAGCAGACATTGAGGATTTATTTTGAATCTCAGGATATTGATAAGGTAAGAAGTATTTTCTTCTTTACTTCCTTATGTAATATGCATTAGTTGATACATCAATACGGTTGATCAAGAGCCTATCACGGACTGATATTGACATCTTTACTTTTTGTGCTTATAAGGTTCCACGTGTTAAAGTCATATGCATCTAGTAGTTTAGCCAGTAGGGGTCAATTATTGCATTCCTATGATGCTAAATATATTTCGAGCACGTAATTTTGCACCTGGGCATGTGGCTTATCTTCTATTTTACAAAGATTATTTCAATCTGCATATAAATAGACAGACTGACAGAGTATCTGGTAGCATGCATGCTTACGTGCAGACTTGGGTGAAATTTCTTCTGGTACTTTCATGGGGTGAATTCATGCTCATGATGTTTTAAGTTCTTTGCATTTTTAAATTAATTTTATTGGACTAGGTGAAAGCTTATCTGCAGCGTCAGTGGACAAGGATATTATCTGGCAGGGTTTCACTTCAGGATTTTATTTTTGCAAAGGAGGTCCGTTTGGGTACTTACAGTGCACGTGCTAGCTCACTTCCTCCAGCCGCAATTGTGGCCTCTAAATCAATGAGAGCAGACCCACGAGCAGAGCCTCGGTATGCTGAGCGTGTACCTTATGCAGTAGTTCATGGTGAACCTGGGGCTCGTTTGGCCGACATGGTAGTGGATCCACTTGATCTTCTGGCTCTAGACTCTCCTTTGAGATTAAATGATATTTATTACATCACGAAACAGATAATTCCAGCTTTACAAAGAGTGTTTGGGCTTGTTGGAGCAGATCTAAATAAGTTGTTCCTGGAAATGCCTCGTCCTGCACGTAAAGCTGTTGGCAAAAGCCATTCTCTTGTATCAAATCCACAGAAAACCAGAATAGATTACTATTATTTGTCAAAGCACTGTATTGTCTGTGATGAATTGGTTCAGTCACCGGATCATCTCTGTCAGAACTGCAGTAAGGATCAAGGTACAGTTGCTGTAGCCCTGACAGGAAGAACTTCAAAGCTGGAGAAGGATATGCATCACCTCGCTTCTGTAAGTGCAATGTGGAATTTTTAATGAAGTAATTTATTTTATTATTTAATTTTCAATTAATTTTGTTCACGATATTATCACCCTCTCACATTTTAATCCAATTAACTGGAGTCGGAAAACTTCAATAGAAGTTTCTGATATCTTTCTTCGAGTTCATCTTATTCTTTTGGCCCAGATTTGTTTTCTGGAATGTGTTTGACTATAAAAAAAACATCTGAGAACTTTCGAAGAATTTTCTTTGACTAGGATAACAAAATAAAGTGTGTTGTTGGTGTAAGGATACAGAAAATTTCTCATGTTTGTTTCAGCGTTCTTAAAAGTGGAAACATGTTATACGATTCTTTAGGAAGAAACCTTGAGTCTCATCCATCTGTTTGTGAACGCTTGATGTTTATACAAGTATTGTCTAATCGCCCAAAGTGGAAAACAAAAGGTGTAGTCATTTCTATGTCTTCTCTGCTTAACCTAGATGATATGCTTCATTATCTGCTAATGCTGAGCTACGCAACTCGTCCTCTTCCATATGAGAGAGAGTTAATTATATCATCATTCTATTGTAGATATGTCGTCACTGTGGTGGTGGAGATTGGCTGATTGAAGGTGGAGTGAAATGCACATCTCTGGCCTGCCCAGTTTTCTATGAAAGGAGGAAGGTTCAGTCGGAGCTGCAGTCACTCTCTGAAGTTACTGCCAGAACCGGTTTCTACCCGAAGTGCATGGTCGAGTGGTTCTAAATTACGTGACTTAATTACTTACTAACAAAAGGTGATTTACCTCTACATGTTTGCACTACAAACTATAGTGTAAAAAGTATGATGCTGTTGTGTATAAATAAATAGCCTGTATTTGTATTACTGTATCTAAAATCTCTCCTCCATTCATTTATACATACATACATCACATCTTCAGTCTTTGGCCGAATTGGTTCTAGAATGCCTTCGGTTCTGTTTTCCTCTCTAATTTAATCTCTCCTCCATTCATTTATACATACATACAGCTGTTTTAATCATATCAGCACTAAAAGAAAAACAAATCCCTACTGATCTATGTAAAAGAAAATCAGAACATATGCAAACAATCAAGCAAGCAAGTCTGTCAACCCCGAAACAATAAGCAGAAGAACCAGTTTCAGAAAGGATTCAGAAGGACAAAAATTACTTACGACATTTCCTCTGATGTTTGCAAGGGCCAATGATACTCTTATTCCAGTTGACATTGGCAGACTATTATACAACAAAAAACAAAATCATGATAAATCCAACAAAAACTGAAAATCCTAAAAATAACAAAATAAAACTTACTTCTTGATGATATGGATGCTTGTCCAGATGTTTGGGAGGTTTTTCCGAAGCAATCATCTGTTCATTGTCCTGTGTTACAATATCAAGATTCGTGTAAACAAGCTTCCCTTCGCCAGGATCATTACTGCTCATGCTCGTGTGCTTCTTGCTCTTGGGAGTCTTCTTTGAAGACTTCTTAGGACCCATTTTCTTTGAAACAGAGAAAGAATAGTGACCTAGTTTCAGTTTTCCCAGTGGAGAAGCCTCACCACTCTCAAATTTTTATTTTCAGTCTATATTATTGATGGTTTTTTATTTGACCCCTCTAAAGATCAACTCTCGCCCCCAACCCTCTCATTTATTTGATATGTAATTTAACATATATAATACTTACTCCGTCTCATCCGAACTGAAGACTCTGATTTGACTTAACCGTTTACCATCCACCAAATAAAAGAATATTACTTTTCAGCAAAACATTGGGTATTTATTTTCAGTGAGTTTGAAAATTTATTTTGAAGTATATTGCTAGAGGAGTGATACGTTGGTCTAATGGTGGTGGAAATTGTTTGGGAGTGAGAGGTTTGTGGTTCGAGCCATGACGGACATAGATTTGGGTGTTTATTAAATTATAATTTACTTGATAACATATAATAGCTTGTCGATAAAAAAAGTGTGGTGAATTTGATTATATTTATTATTGTTAGTGAAAGTAGTACGTATAAAAATGAACACAAAAAAAGGTAAAATAGGGCTTACGTTTGAAAACGTCATTTATTAGACTGAATATGTTTATACACAACCAACGTTGTAAATTGAAACAACTATATTTATATAAACACATATATTTTGTCTTAAAACATAGTGTTTTTAATCATCATCAGTCTAATACAAAATATGTATTAATTATGGAGGCGTTTAGTAAGATGTATTGGGTTGGATTAGTCCATACAGTGATATATAGATATATATATAGTAAGTTTTAATCTGTATTAAGTGTTTAGTATGGTGTATTGAATTTCGGTCTACATGTTTATATGTCGGGACCATATATAACTAGTAATACAAATCATGAATTTAGATCATGTATTACTCATTATGAGTTCATATGACTTATACCACCTACCAAAACATGTTTTAATAGGGGTTTATATAATATTCAATGCTGTTTTATATCGATATTTACTAAGATTGGAGTCTTGATACTGAACATCTACATATGTAGAAGCTAAGATATATAATAAAACACAGCATGCAAATATGCAAATAACGACTCGAATACTTTGCCCCATCTTATTAAATTTACTGTCTGTCTTCGCCCCCCCTGTGTTTCTATATTAACATGATATGATTTGAGATAACAAACATTGTGTTTATATAATCATATGATTTAAGATAATAAAATAGTAAGAGAAGTTTAGTGATTCCATAATGATAATACACTTTGACTAGCAATTCTAATAGATGCCCAAGCTTAAGATGTTATATTATACTCATAAGTGAAAAAGAAAAGAAGAAGTAAAAAAAAAGGCAATTTTGTTACATGTAGTATCAGAAGGTACCTAATAATTCCAAGGGGAGCGTCCATCGAGTTATTCTCACGCTATCAAATATGTTGAGTGTATCAGAACATCACTAGCTTAGTATCAATTCGCTATTGGCTCTTAAGCGAGTGATGTCCTGATTCACTAACAAAATTTGGGTAACAGATGAATCATGTACAAACCGGTGCAAGAAAGTACAACATACACCAGAAAACCTCTGCATTTTTTTGCTTTACTGTACCAAAATACAGAACAGGTTTCAGCAGCTTTTGCAATAAGACATATCAAACCTGTCTAAAAAACAAAACCTAATAAGATGATAGTTTTTTTTGGGTAACATCAGACGCAAGTTGGCAAGTCAAACGAAAGCCGAAACGGGAAATTCATCAGAATTACAGTAACACATCTTTTGAAAAGCAGAGTTTGAATAGACAAATCAAACAAACAACAATTGAATTCACCACTAACATAAACATTAAAAAACATCATTCTCATAAAAATATCAGATCTGGTAATTAAAGAAATTTCAGAGGTGAACGGAGGAGGAAGAGATTTTCAGGAAATTAGGGATCTCACTATCTCAGAAAGAGGACGACTAAAAAGTAAAAACAAAGAGATATAGCGACTCGGGCACATTATCCCAAGAATTTGGGCCTCGCCTCGGCCAACTGGGCTGGTTTCGCGTGGCCTAAAACTCCTCCCGTTTATGGTCATACTAGTATTGTTATTCAACGTGTATTCGTTATTTAGTATTATAATTTTATTATATGAAATTTATACTACCTCCGTTTTATTAATAATTTTTTAAGGGATTACTTTCTCTTGAATTAAGATAAATTAATAAGATATTAATTTGTGTGAGATATTATATTGGTATAGTGGTAAGTGGGAGGGGTAAAAAGTAAGATTTAAGAAAGAGTGTGGATAAAGTAGTGAAAAAGTAATAAATACAAATAATAAAGAATTGATGAGTGGTATAAAAGCTTTTTTTTTTTTTGGTTAGGAAGTTTGTAATGGAACACCAAAAATTGAAAGTTAGGAAGTTTTTATTGGAACGAAGGGAGTATTAATTACGAGTAATGTTGATCTAAAAATTTACAATAGATTACCTTTGCGAAAATTTCACTTTATACTTGAAACTTTCGGGCAACTTGCAATTTGCACCAAAACCTTTTATTTTTTGTAAACAACACTTTAAAACTTTTTAAAAACTTGCAAGTTACACAAAGGTTGGATGGAGGTTAGTCGATCCATTAGTCAACTCCGTTAAAATGTGTAAGTTGTAAGTTTTTGCAAAGGTTTAAGTGTAATTTACAAAATTACATTTTTTTTTTTGTTTTTAATAAAAAAATTGTCGTAATAAAGTAAATAAAAAAGTTAGTGTGGTATGTTGTATTTAATAACTGGTATTGGATTTATTTTGTACTTGAACGAGATCATTTCTTATGCTCTTCGAGTATTTCTTATGCTCTTTGAATATAATAACAAATTGTGATTTAAAAAAGAAAATACAAGATCTTGGTGAATGAAATATTGTTTGAGATAATTATGTCAATTTTTTTAATTAAAAACAAAAGA
>JAYMSL010004838.1:0-10683 GCA_036897195.1 Plantago coronopus
TGCATATAGTATATTTTCAGGCATCACTTACTGGTACCAAACCTGAGCTGTCGAATTATGTGTGTAGTTAAAAGTGTATTGAATTTTCCAGCACCATAATAAAGTAATACGTTAATTAATTGAAGGTGAAATTTAAATTATTTTAAATTTTAAGTTGCTAGAAAATAGGGATTGATTGGATTGATGATGAAAATGGAGAAATGGAGGTTACAAGTAGTGAGGGGTATAATTGTCAAAAATGGGTCTCATTGTAATTTATTTGGGTCTAATAATAATGGGTTTATGAGAAAGGGTTTTAGAGTAATAATATGAGTATATTTGGGCCTGATATAAATTTTCCCTATAATTAATAAGTTGGAATTTCAAGTCAACACCTGAAAAATGGGAAATCATTATTGATCATCGTTTTTCGCGTTTTGAAAATATGCTTTGATTCCAACCCCTGAAAAATGGGAAATCATTATTGATCATCGTTTTTCGCGTTTTGAAAATATGCTTTGATTCCAACCCCTGAAAAATGGGAAATCATTATTGATCGTCTTGAAAGTATGCTTTGAAATATATCGAATAACTAAATAATCTAGTAACGTAAACGTAAATAATATAATTGACCCAGAAATTCCACAAGCCTTGAGGTCACTTTATATTCATTTATTGTTTTCTAGACGTGAAATTGAATAGGTTTCGTTATATGAAGTATGAACATGAATAAAGATTGTGGGCTTGTAGTTTCACAAATTCCAAGATCATGGTTCACAAAAGGGTGCATGATGAATTCGAGCTTTATCGAGTCGAGCCTAGCTCAGCTCGTTAAACGAACTATCGAAATTGAGACTCAATCTCAACTCGTTTTATTTATCAAACAAGCCGAATCTAATCATTAACGAACTAAGTTCTCGTTAAAGCTCAACTCGCGTAACTATTGCTAATTATATCAACGTGATGTAAAAGACTAAAAGTGGCCTTTGGATGGCCGAACGTGGTCGTATCATATTAGTACCCCTATCTAAACTCAAGCCCAAGCTTTAATGGAGTCTCATCATCTCTGTACATTTCATCATCCATTCCCAGCAGGGCCGAGTCAAAAATGCCTGCCATTTCCATCCCTTCCCTCTCACTTCTTCCCCCACAACAATCCTTCTCCTCCCCAAGACTACCATTCCCAGCTAGACCCTCAAATTTCACTTCCAGCCCCCTCCTATTATCTACAAGAAATACCTTATCTTGCTCCCGTTCCTCCAAAGAAGACGAAGCAAATGTTTCCAAACCACAAGATGACGACTGGCTCCAGAAACTGCCCGATAAAAACAAACCCTTGTACTCTCACAGCTTGCCTTGTCTCGAAGCCTGGTTGAAAAATTTGGGATTTTCCCAAAGTAGAGATGATAGAGCTCTTTGGTTCGTACACAAATCCGATTGGCATGCCGAGCTTTCCCTCGATCTTACTGATTTGTACATCAGGTTCGCTTTCTTCTACCTTTAATTAGTGTTCGATTTACAGTTCTTCCCAGTATTGTCATTTCTATTTTGTACTGTTTATGTTAGAGAAACCGGCCTATTGGTTGGAGAAGCGTATTACCAATTGAGCTTCACGTTAAAACGTTTATGGTCTAACTCAACACTTTGTAATCTGATAGTGCCGATGTAATTTGTGTTAATTTACATTCTACTTTATGAAAATCCTAAGTGGGATATGAACCTTTGGATGTTCCTGCCACACGACTGTGAATCTTTCTGTGATAACCGAGTAACTGCAGTGAGTGATCATAGAGCTCTTTGATTGGTTCACAAAACAGATTGGCATGCCGAGCTTTTCCTCGGTCTTACTGATTTGTACATCAGGTTCAATTTTCAGTTTTTCCCAATATTGTCATTTCTGTTTTATACTGTTTATGCTAGAGAAACGGAACCTATTGGTTGGATCGGAGAAACGTATTACCAATTGAGCCGTTCACGTTAATACATTCATATTACTAATATACATAACCATATATGGTCTAGAATTTGTAATCTGATAGTGCCTATGTAATTTTTGTTGATTTACGTTCTACTTTATGAAAATCCTAAGTGGGATATGAACCTTTGGAGTTTGGATGTTCCTGCCATACCTGTGAGTCTATCTGTGATAACCGAGTAACTGCAGTGAGGGATCATATCATAATTTGTGATTTCAACCGTTGTTTTGATTATCATTCGGATGGTACACCAGGTTGATCTAAGTGCCGAAGCATTTTACTTGAATTCACTTGAGAAGCGCGCATGAGATCAATTTGAGTTGAAACTGCATCTCGTTGTCATTTGTGACTTTGTGTGACGTAGTTTGGAGTGCTGGAAGAATTGGGAAAGGAAAGTTGGTAGTTAGTGTCTCGGATAATCATTTTATGGATTGCTGAGAGCATATGGCTAGTAATATATCCTGTAAATTGTTGGTTAATTCTTGAAAGAACAATGAATCAGCCTTGTTGATCTTAAGAAGTGGGAGCTAATTCTCTTCGTCTCTTCATCTGTTTGTGATGAACTGCACAGAGTTCTCCGAGGATTGAACTCATTTATTGTGTTATGATTTACAACTTGAAACTGACTCGAAGCCCTTCTTTTTTATATCTTACTTGGATTGGTTGTGCTTTTTACAATTTGCTTCGTTCTAAAAAACAACGATTCTTGAATAATAGGTACCTGAAGAATGGACCAGGAAACCTTGAAAAAGATATGGAGAGAAGGTTCAGTTATGCACTGAGTAGAGAAGATATAGAGAATGCCATACTTGGAGGACCTTGAGGCAGCCATCATTCGATTGCTTCAACTACATCGCAAAAGAAGGTTGCTTTTAGGCCATTTGCAAGATTAAAGTATTCTCTGCTTGAAACTGTTGTGTCTTCAAGGTGCAACCCTCTAGATAATTTGTATGATGTTACTGCTGGAGCTGATTAGTGGTAGGATGATTTCCTATCACTAAAATTTTGTACTGTCTAGTACTCGTTTTCATCATGCCAGTTTGTGATGTATATGAAGACTCGTGTATCAAAATTGATTACAGAAATATAATTCAGCTATATCATTCGACTAAAATCATTACAGAATGTTGCATATCCGAATAACTGTCATTACGCAGTACTGTTCTTGGTCAGAGACATAGATTTGGAGAAAACATAGCGGACAAATGGTCGCTGCCATTTACATTTCGAAAGAAACTAGTTCCTCAAGTAGATTGGAGGTAGATGCTTTACAACCCACAATCTAAATAGATCCTCAGATGATGCTTGCAGCTTGTAACAAATTTCAGGTATCAGAAATTGGCTCTTCCATTTGCATCTCTGACCTCAACCTAGTGTTTCTCAGTGCAATAGTTGAATCGAATTTCCCCTGTTGTTTCAACAGCTTATGACAGTTGCAAAAGCAGCAATTCATGTCACAGATTACGAATCACTGATTGTGTGACCAATATTCTTTGACAAGCTGCCCGAACAACGAATCTTCTCTCTTTATTAGCTTCATCGGTTCATCGTAGTCCACCAGTTTCCCTGTTTACCAGTTGCAAGTTAAGCATGACTGTAAATTAACATTGGTGAATTGATGATGTATATGCACTCACCGTCGCTAATTGCGAGAACCATTGTACAATCCATTACGGTTGGTATTCTGTGAGCCACTGTAATTACAGTACTATCTGCAAATTCTGATCTGATAGTTTTCTGCAGAATCATGTCAGTGGTGTTATCTATAGAAGCAGTCGCTTCGTCCAGTACCAAGATCTTGCTTCTCCTCAATATAGCCCGTCCCAAACATAACAACTGTCTCTGTCCCATGCTCCAGTTTGAGCCATCTTCCACAACTGCAATAGCGTAAAGTTTGTGTTTTTTTTCAACACCAGGTACATGGAAAAGTTCCTAAATTACAATCAAACTCACCTGCAGAGTCGAGCCCTTTCTCTTTCTCCTCGACCACCCCTCTAAGCTGACATTTCTCCAGGACCTTCAGGTTTCAATACACGAAAGTGTGTTGAAAACTCGAAATTTCATTTTACCGTTCAACAGAATACGATAACAAAATGACAAGTACCTCCCATATTTCTCTGTCAGTGTATTGAACTAGTGGATCCAAGTTGTACCTAACTGTTCCAGTGAACAGAATAGGATCTTGAGGTATAATTCCGAAACGAGACCTCAAATCATGAAGTCCAACTGTAGAGATGTCAATTCCATCCACAACTATCCTTCCCCCTACAGGTTCTACCAGACGAAACAAAGCGCCAATTAGAGTGGTCTTCCCACTGCCTGTTCGACCAACTATGCCAATTTTATGTCCTCCTTCAAACGTGCAATTTATCCCATGTAAAACAAGCGGTGCATCTGGTCTGTACCTAATCTGTTTGTTATGAAAGCAGGCAAAAGTGACTTTTTAAGAAATTTGGGAGTGTTTGCAGCAAATGTGATAATGGAGAAAGCTGCGAAAGTAGAGTTCCTGAGAAGTCATCTTCGTATCGTACCTTTAAATCTTGAATCTCTACTTTACCCTCACTTGGCCAGTTTGTAGGGGGACGGTTCTCTGGTATCACTTCCGGGGCTTCACTTGTTATGTGCATGTACTGGTCAAGCCTTTCGACGGAAATAACATAATTTGCGAGCATGCACTGTAAGTTGATTGAGAACACAAAGGAAATATTTAGTGAGAGACCATAGGACAAGGCCATCCCAATAAATCCTGCAAGAACAATGAAAGAGATGAATAGTGAAAAGCTGCAAGTTCTTTCTACTTAGCAACAGAGATTGGTAATATTACATACCCGGTGTAAAGGTTCCAGGAGGTAGTAGAACCATGCAGAGGCTTGCGAAAGAAAGAATGGTTGCACTAAGGGTTTCCAGTCTTTGAATCAACCACTCGTTCGATGTGAAATAGTGGAAAAAAGGGCTGCCATTTCTGTCAATTAAATCAAGATATTTCGTGAAGAAGCGATCTTCCTCTTTAAAAGCTCTTATTGTGGTAGCCCCTGCAACAGATTCAGCAAGATGGTTTGCTACGAAAGATTTTGTGGTCCCATTGATCCGCATCAACTCTTTAGCAGTCGAGAAATAGTATCCCTATTAACAGGGAAATTTTGATTCAGATGTACAGAAACCTGTCAAAGAAGGAAGAAACAGAAGTTGTGGCATGTACCTGCAAACGGAACGCTAGAATGACCATTGGTATGGAGGCAAACAAAACTTGCCATGTGACAACGGCTAACACAAGAAGGTTAGACAGACAGTCTGTCGTTGCTCCGACTGTAAAAATCATATAGAATGGCATGTCTAGATCAATGATACTCAAATCAGAGGAAACCTGCAGTGAGATTATCCAGGGCAAAGTATCAGTTTTTGCATACACCCTGAAATCAACATATGCAAAACCAGTTCAAATTAGACATACTCACCCGGCTAAGTATTCGCCCCAAAGGCGTGGAGTCATAAAATGCCATTGGTGCACGGAATAAAGAGACAAGCAGTTGAGAGAATAAGGCTCTTGAGGCTTGCATGCCCATAACAACGGTTAATATGGACCTAAGAAGTAACGCTACAGATGAAGTGGCCCCGATAATCAAATAAACAACAATCAGTCTCAAAGTGGTTACGTTCGGATCATCAACATAAGCTGCCATCCATGTGTTCTGTAATATCTGACCAGACAGAAACATAAGATGACAGGAAACAGCACATAAAAACACCATTATGCCTCTATTTGGCTTAAGATACAAAATGTACGGCTTCAATCCAGTGTCCCCTACTTCCCTCTCTTCTTTCTTTATCAACTGATCACCAACAGACATTTCAACTTTCTTATCTCCATCAGTCTTGCAAATCTCCGTGGATATTTCACTCTTGCGGGTAGTTGTTACCTCAGAAAGCCTCTCAGAGCCAGCAGTCTCTTTGTGTGCGTTAACTAACCCCTGAAATTCTTTGCTCGAGATCATCATCTGAGGATATGGAGCAGCATACAAGATTTCCCCATCTGATACCAACTGTCAATACAAATCTTTCGTTAATGATTGCAAGTTTCATCATTCGATGCCAACAATCCAAGAACAAGTTGAACTTGACATTTAATACAATATGCTAGTTCCTAGCTATTATCGAATCTGACACTATTATCCCACAACTAATGCCTCTAACCACTCCACTGCCAAGACTAAACAAACTTTAGCATGCATATAAACCTATAGGTGGGCTGCCAGACCTAGGTTCACCCTTGAACATGCCTTAGTAGCAGCACATGTTCAAATAGAAACCTTGAACGTAGAACTCCGACATAAATGAATTCATAAAGACAAATCAACTTACTCACCAAAACCAAATCGAATGCAGGAAGAAAATCAACTTGATGTGTCACCAGTAAGACTGTCTTTGCTGAGAGCGCCCCCATCACATATTCCTACAAACCCAAAAGGCAGTGGTGATATAATGTAGTGTAAGTAAAACTATAAGGTAAATCTTAATAGCGATACGATCAGTATGTTACATTGAAGAGGCTTGTGGCCGTATGAGCATCGACAGCACTAAAAGGATCATCTAAAAGATATATATCAGCGTTCTTATAGAGAGCACGTGCTAGTTGAATTCGTTGCTTCTGACCACCGCTAAGATTAACTCCTCTTTCTCCAATTTCAGTGAGATCACCATATGGCAGCAGTTGAAGGTCTTTTACCAGTGAACATCTCTCAAGTGTGTTTTGATATCTCTCGTTGTCCATGTCAGAACCGAAAAGAATGTTTTCTCGGATACTTCCAGTCTGAATCCATGCCGATTGAGATACATAGGCAATTGTCCCGTGTACTTCGAGCTGAATAGTCACATAACATTAGTACTATTTTGACAAACAAAACCAACATAGAAACAAAAAAATAGCAACAACTCACAGCTCCTTGGGTTCTAGGAACTTCTCCAAGAACTGCAGCAAGAAGAGTAGATTTTCCTGAGCCGACTTCACCACAAATTGCAATCTTGTCGCCCTGTCTAACTTCCAGGTTGATGTTTCCAAGCGTTGGCTTTGACGGATTTGCATTCCACGAAAAATCAGCTGACTTGAAACAAATACTAGGATTCAGACCATCAGTATTGCACTCCATCGTCCCATCACTTCCATTTTCAATCTCAGGTGCCTCGAGGAACTTCACAATCCTAGCAAAAGCAACATTAGCTTGAATGTAGACTCCAATAACATCTGGAATAGTCCTAACAGGTTCTTGTACCAGGCGTAGCGTCGCTATAAATGTGAAAACATTAGTGGATGATAACGGAATGTTCAAGAAATAGCAGGCTCCAAAAGTAGCTGCAGACACTAATAAAGGGGAAGTCCAGAATAGTAAAGAGTTATATGCTCTCTGCATCTGAACTGCCTTCAGCCATTTATCCTCGATTTTTCTTAAATTGTCTATCACATGCCTGAAATGTGATTCCCATGCGTATAACTTTAACACCTTCATATTCACAAGGGCCTCGTTCATAGCCTTCAGTCTTGCATCCTGTCCCACCATGAGCATAGATTGAAACTTATGTTGCAACTTTGCCAACGGGGTATTACAAAGAACAGTGAGAACTATCACTGCCATTGATGCAATTGTAGCAAGTCCTACAGATTGAGAAAGAATGATAATCGCTAGGACTAGTTGGAGACTCGTGGTCCATATCTGGTGAAACCAGTATGGAAATTCTCCGATCCGATAAGCATCTACTGTAACATAGTTCACTATCTCCCCACTAGAATGATTTACTTTGGCAGCATTTGATAACTTGAACTGTTTCTGGTAAACTGCTGCAGTTAGTAGTGAACGGACCTTAAGACCGATTAGTCTGGACCTGAAATACCACTGTCTTTGAGACACCGATTCTAGGATCTTTATCACGAAAAGCGTGGCAACTAAAAAGTATCTTTCGAACCTGAAGCTTTCGCTTCCTTCAGCAACCTGAATGAATGCTTTGAGCAGCAGAGGACCTGCAGTAACAGTGACAACTTTTAACGCAGCAAAGAATCCTGACACCAAGATTTCTCTCCAATGGCATAACAGAATGGTCTTCAAAACTGAGGGTTGGTTCGATGGACTCATTCTGTCGTAGATCACCTTAAACAACAAGTAACATGACACTGCTCGGTCATCTTCACGCAACTTGGGGATATCTTCATCACTAACAGTTTTCTCTCTTCCGATTCTCAACAACGGATTCAACCACCAAAATGTATATTTACTCCAAAAGCCTGCTCTTGCAAATGGAGTGACATTTTCAACAGTCTTATGATCACTTAACAAAGGTTCACCAATATCACTTTGATCAGACTCGAATTTGTAACCTATATATGTACAGGATAACAAAATAATAGACCCTATAAATGATAGAACATCCAGAACCATCTTCGGTGTAAGCTCTCTTTCGAGTATGGCTGTAAGAAGAGAAAAACCACAACATATTCCAGCAAACAAGAACGCAGCTACAGATAATAGCCTCAACGGGGATCTCGAAATATTCGGTCCCCTTAATCCGAGGGTTAATGCAAGTAATGACCATATTAGTCCGTGAAACAAGAACAGCATCCACCAATGCAGAGGCACAAGAGCCTGATCTGTTCTCAACTGCTCTTCTACAATCCAAATTCCTACGAATAAATATACCAACCCCAGTACACCATTGTAGATTGATGAGACCAGCTGCAAGATTGACAAGTTGCGAAAAGAAACAAGTGCCTGTGATGATTTTACTGGTGATGTCTTGGCAAATAGAGCGTAGAGGAACGTGATCAGCAGTAGCACATCGAAACCAATGAGCAAGGCATGGTTGATGCAGGAAGAGGGGTCTATTATGAACTTCAAAGCAGCAACACAAGCCGTATCAGTGCAGTTAGATGCTCCGCAAAATGCAGTCCAAAGATTCTCCATTTTCCAACCTGTTTATGTAGAAAACATTACACAAACGTTCTAAGTACTATTAACTTGTGAACAAATCCAACAAGTAACACTGTAAACATCAAGTAAAGAAGTCCACTCTGTAAACGATATAAGAACAAGCGATCGAAGATGTAAAGAAGTTAGGCTCTGATTGAATCACAGTGAGATGCTAAAACATTAGATGAGAATTAAATGATAAGATGCATGATTGAAAGAGAGCAGGTAGTATTTGGTGGCTACAGAGTCCAGACCACTTGTTTCAAGCAACATGTGTCTGGCTAACCACTACATTAGATATAATAACAAGTAGATTAATATTCATATAAACCTTGTTATGTCAACACTTCTTTTGGGAAACGACAAAGGGGTGAATCGAGCGTATTACCAACTTTGCTGCGCTTATCGTTTGCTAAACTGGTTGGTTTTACAGAAGAATATACATACTGTAATAGTGCAAGACAAGAAATAAGGTATGTGAATGTGATCAGACAGTGTGAGACAACCTCAGGAATCATCAGGATGGTGTATATAAGCTACTAAGGAACACTAGGACAACTTGACACAGATACTTGTAATATATTGTTTTGAAGGAAGCAAGAAATGAAGTAGCAAGAGACTAACCAGACCTGGAGGACGAGGAGAGAAGAGACGTAGAAGAATTTGAAAAGTTGTCGTCTTGGAGCAGAAAAAGGCCAAGGCCTGACGACTGATGAGGCTGTGTTTATCCTGGCCCTGCCACTCACGAGTCACAAGTCATAGTCAGATAGGGAATCAAATTTTGGAGAATAAGGCTCTCTTTTATGCTCAATTATACTCCCATCATACATAACTTTCCGACTTTGGTTCGAAAGTCGAACCCCAGACCTCCTAATTACAAACAATCTCCTCTCTCACTCTCACTCTCACTGGACTACCTTATAACTCTACTAGTGAGCATGTCTAAAGTTACACTTCTTGATTTTTCAACAAATGACTAAAGGGAAGAAGACAACTGAACTGTAGTTTGAAGTAAGCAGACAAATGAGAATGAATTGAGACTAACCTGCAGGCAGGGGAGCAGGAAAAAAGAAGCCAGGGCCTGGGGAGGAGGCAGTCACAACACAAGACTCACATGTCATGGTCAAAAGTTGTATGTATTGCAGTTGCAGGATAAGATTCTCTTATCATTTTCATAGGCCCAACTATATTCTCTCCATCTTTTCCGATCTTAGTTTCAACACTTCAATTAATACTTGAGTTGGAGTTGGTGTCGGAGACGACGGATAACAAGGATCTGGGCACGGATGTTATGATCAAATCAAACTATGTACTAGAATAATAGTATGATCAACCTTATACTATGGATATAATGGTAAAGTAGACATATTGTTGTTTTTTATTAATTTTAAATATGCGTACACATTTTTCCGATCGGAATATACATTTGAACTTTTGAAGTGTATGTTTAGTTAGAAGATTCTAACCAGTTGGAAAAATTTGACTTTACTATTTTTTTATGTCCTTTATGACTTTAATAATATTGTCAATGTGGGTTTCGAGATAAATTTAAGAAAATCGTTTGTTTGATTAGTAAGCAATGTATTAATCAGTCCGAAGTGAGTCCGAGTGAAGCCTACTTATGCTAGGGTGTATTGTCAATGATTAGTCCGAGTGAAGCCTACTTTGCTTCATTTTGGTTTTATTGTGTCTAGTACGAAGTGAGTTTGTCGATTTCTTTTAGGTCTATTAACGGTTCACACCATGGACATCTTCTGAGGATCATTTAACACGGA
>JAYMSL010004839.1:0-10683 GCA_036897195.1 Plantago coronopus
ACTACAGTTAAAAAGTCGGAGAGAATAAGCAAATATTACCATAGGTAAAAGACCATTGACATCAGCCTCTGAGATAACTATCGTAGCACAAGGATGCTTCAACTCTGCACGCTTGACAGTTGGAATTGGAGGAGAGGAGTTAGCAGCCACTGATGTTTCATCAAGGTAGAGTTTCCCGGCACCATGGTACATGCGATAAGTATTCCCACCGTAGGTCACGCGAACTGTGAAAATAAAGCAACAGGTAGAGCATGGATTTAGTAACAAAAAAAAGATAAAACAAGTCAATGTAAAATAGGACGGAGGCCACAGGGCAAAGAACTACCAGGTTTTTCACCGGTTTTTGCAATTTCAGCCTCAGAAGGGATGTTGTCAGCTGAGCCTATATTTTGGACAAAAAAAAAAGGTTCATAATCACCAGAGGGACTTAATCGTAATAAGTTAACACTAAGTACTTAGCAAATACACAATGACAAAATGACTAGCACAAACACATAATATGTTACTGCATGGGTTCTAGTCTAACAAGTTAACAACAATAATCTGCTGACAACCGAAATGACAATATAACTAATGGTTTCATAACTGAAATGAAGAGCTCAAACAGTATGCTAGGTCATACCCATGAAATTACCATTAGTAAGGACTACAGGCCTTGGCTGGGTACATTGGACTGAAAATGGATGACCCGGTTCCTCACTCGTTGGCCCTTCAACACTGTCATCAGGAATAGCAATTGCATTATCAGCCGATGAACCTCCAAGTGCTTCTTGACCAGTTGCCATACCTGTTCATCAATGCGGAATGTGTTTAAAAAAATATTCATCCAATAATTTGTTTAAAACTAATATTCACCAGTTTCAAATAATATTCATCCATTCAATCAAACTATATCAAAGAAGTAGGCATTAACCTGCAGTACCCCCACTGCTGTTCTTTGGTTCAGCTTCACAGTCTCCGGCGACCTGCATGCTTACACTATTTTGCACACGAGGCCCAGGCACCATACATTTCTCCAGATGAAAAGGCACTGGGTTGATAGCAGCCGTTGTTGAATTGTCAGGCACAACTTCATCTGCAAAAGTAGATGCTAGTCAACACTCACAAATAGGTAACACTTATTTCGATTCAAATGGTTTAGACAACTTTGATCCTTATTCCAAACCTGAGTTATTAGATGGATGTTTGCGTTTCTGCGAGCTTCCACTTCCTTCTCCAACGAAATCAATTGACTTTGGACAGAGATCCATTTGTGCAGCAACTGCGCCTATAGAATGAAAATATTTGTAAGACGATACTTAAATATTTGAAAGCAGAAAAAAGTAGCAGACAGTTATAGCGGAGGCTCACAATATTAACTAATACCTCTAGTAGGTTTGGAATTAACACTACGCTTCTGCCTAGAACTGCACTTACGAACAACTTCAGGAGCCACAGTTGAGTCCCCAACATTAGCACCCTCATTGGTGTTAGACTGCAAAGGGATAGTACCGGCGACAGAGTGCAAATTGTTAGCATCATTGTTGGCAACTGCACGTGGAGGGATAGTTCCAGCACAAAAGTTCAGCCCGAACTCATAGATATCATCTGATTCTAACTCAAACTCAGCCGCAACAGTCACAGTCTTGTTCTGGATACCAGAAATACGGTACATCTTCATTTTCATGGTTTCATCCAAATCATAGCTGAACTGGAGTATGTCGAAATAGGTTAGCCCATACGCATCTCGGAAAGCAGGCCACCCATCACCTAAGTAAACTGCCCCTTCGTGTTTTGACAAATGCACCATATGGTGAACTCCATCATGGGGGTGCAGTGTTAGAGCAAGCGGGACAACGTGCATGTGTTCCCTAACAAATTCATCTGGAATCCTCTGAGAAAAAGGAAGAAAACTAGGTTTACAAATACAGTACTCATATATTTAACTTCAACTGAACAGTTACACAAGCAGCATGTAACTATATTGTCGTCGAATATCTAACCTAAATCAAATGAAATTAAACACAACAACAACTTCAACACATACTCATGTATAGGAAAATCAAAATCCATTTACAAAAAAGCAGCAAGAAAAATATCAATAAACAAAGAGCATCACACACCCCAAGACATTTTAAATTCAGCCTCTCAAAACAAATCTTCAGAATGACAAAGAAACAACCATTTTCATATACATGTAAACAACTCAATACAACCATGTAAAATGTCATATAACAACTACTTCTTTACATGAACTACTCCAAATACAGTCTGTACAGTAAAATTTAAATAGATCTGAGCAAAGCTAGTACACAGCATTATGTCTTTCATGATTGAGAGTCATACTATACAAAGGGGTTCCCATATACCAAGAGTCACAGTTTAAACAAACAAACATCTAAACTAAGGAACATAATTTCAGTATCAAAACCTAGTAAACATAAACACATACAGTAGCAACCTTATTCATCAAGGGCTCCATATCAACCATGTACAAAAACACAGAATCACTGCCAAAAAGAACAACAAGAGTTTGAGAGGTTATACCAGCCTGTCCTCGGCAGGAGATGCTAAGATGATAGCAAAACTCTCTTCCTCCGGAAATGCTTCAGCCATTGGATCTGAAGGTTCAAATAAAACGGCTGGACTATCTATGAGAAAGGAGAGGTGGACTAGTGGTAAGAATCCAAGCTGTGCGGCTGCAGAGAAGAAACAATGGAAAGTGGGATGAAGTTGTAGGGTTTAAGGAGGCAGCTCAAAGTTAAAATATGTCTTTGTTACCTAGGATTGGTGCATTGGTGGGAGTTGGTGTCACACATATCCCTAGGTAGATATAATGTAATAAAAAATATTCATCCCAAAGCTTCCTCAACACACCAAGCATCCAAAAGCTTCATCTACATAAAAATATTATACAAGGCCCTTATACAAGGGGTGTAACACTTTGTACTAAACAATTTCTACAAACAAATTCAGACAATATTATACACGTCAATTAATTTTATCTGAATACATTAAAATCTGACCAGCATGGAGTTCAATGGAAGACTAATGACGGGAAAGAGGATATAATATTTTAGAAACAAACCCAACACAATGCAATGAAAGGGTGATTTAAAATTTATCCTAATCAACTGAAATGTGTAAGTAGGTTACAAATGATACACCTAGCAAAAAAGATTTTATCAAGTGAAATTTGATAGCAAAAAGCAATAAAAGAAGGGTTGTAATGGTTCTAAGCCAATAATAAACATGAAGTGAATTACTCAGATAAAATCTGTTTAAGAAGCAAAAGAGAAACAACATGCATGAATAGTATATAAGGTCAGACCACAAACATATTAAGTTAAGGAAAATACTCAATGTAATGGCAAAAATCAAGCATCCCGGATTCTGGTGATCCGAGGGGTCTTTTGAATATGATCCAGGATGCAATATAGGCTTAGATACAAGTCCAATCCTGGATCGTGGATCCAGTGATCCAATATCCTGGATCACAACAATTAGGATCCTGGATTATGTTACATAGGATCCGGGATCAATGTGCACTTAAATCCTGGATTTCTGCGTAATGTAAGATATGGGGAATGCCTGAATAACTCGTGCACATTTGAACGAGGCTTACAACATTACTCATTCAGAGAATACCAGAAAATAGACAACATGCTCCTCCATAAGAATATTCGAAGCAATATACAAGCCACCATAATTCAACATAAGATACCTAGATCAGACGGGGTTATAAAATCAGAATAGTGACTACATGCCATAAGTTTGGACACAAATAAACATTCGTTCAAGACTTTTGTCAAAACACAGCAAAACGCAGATTATACCATTAGAAATTTCACTAATTCCCAGCAGCTTCACGCCTCATTATATCCTCACAGTAGGTGTTAACAATCCTTGCACGCTCCATCCCACCCTTCTCGCGAGTCCACTTGTGACTGAACATGTTTGCACCCCTTATTAGAGTCTCGATCATGTCACACACAACAATCCCACAATCCAAGCTACCAGGAGCCTGCTGTGGGGCGAGGGATTGGCTAACCATTTTGGTCTCAAAGCCAGGGCGCGAGATGGCCATACGCCTGTTGGTGCTTGACTTCTTAATCTGATTCTCAACGTATTTAACCTAAAAATTGTTTTTAGTGACAAAAGTTAAGATTCATTCAAGCAAGTTGCATAAGGCTGTGTAACACTAAACCCCTAACATTTGTATGTGCTAGAATTATTCACGGCTGCCTGAATGAAGAACAATTAACAACGCCCAGCAACTATGAAAATAACAATTCCAACAATACATCACTCACCAGAAGCTTTGCAGCACCAAAATGTTCATCATCAGCAGGGTCCGCGGGTGCTTGAGGGTTGTAAAACGCCCAGCAACTATCCTTAACAACATACTTCAGCAGAGTCCAGTGGTTGCCTTTGTTCACCCTAGGATCCAGGCCTCCAGTCGTGTTGATTGGGAATAGCCAGTTGTCATATGCAAGAGCTCCATCTATCTTCTTGTCTATGAACTGGTACACCATCTTCTTCGCAAATGGATCCATGTCATAACGTGCGACATTAATCTGCCAAAACGTAATAAATGTATATGACTTCATACAGTAACATTTTTATTACATGATCGAACAGTTATGAACTTAATATAACATACAATTCAGAGACTAATGACAGTATACGTTTTAAATAGAGGTCATACCCATAGCCAGCTCCTGAAAATATAAGTCTTGCGAGCCCATACATATCTAGACACTAAGTTGCGCTTCTCAAGAGCAACAATCTGGTGGATAAGCAATCCCCATGTGTCAATTACCTTCATGACAACAGCCAATATGTTAACAAAGGTTATCACAACGAAATAAAGACGTTTGTAAGTTATTTCTAATGCACAAATATACAGAACATACTGTCTCATCTATACTCTCATGCTTGAGTAGAGCTTCAAGGTTCTTTAGGGTAATATAATTACTCAGATATGAGTTCCGGACTTCAAGAATGCTTGACCTACAAAACAAGGATACATAGAATCATATTAAACCGGCTAATAAAAGCTAACTAACAAAATACACTACTGCGAGTGTTGGAGATAGTAAAACTCACGAAGGCGGGGTTGTTTTGAACTTATCCACCATCCAACGGATGACTTCAGGCTTCGTAAACTTGTATGCAGACAAATACCGATCAACAGACATAGCACGAATCTCGGAATCTGAGTCTTGGCGGGGAGGTTCCTCCGTGAATGAAATACAAATCGGGCTGCCAAGGTTTTTCTGTTTCCTCTCATTCATCAGTGTTCTGTCATGAATCCGAGCAATTATTGATCTTTCAGTCTCGGGAGAATCACTCTGTGAAACAGGTATAGGCTGTTGCTGATAGGTATCGACTTGGTTATCCTCTGGTTCTATCTTAACCTTTACTAGCACAGCTGAGCTAGTACCCGTTATTTCAGCAGGCGTCTGCAACACTTTGGGTGTCATGGGAGTAGTGAAGAGCTTGGTACCTGACAATACACCAAAATCCTTACCATTAGCAGTCAAAGGAACACTCATTCTGCCAAACGGCGTATAGTTAACTTCTGCCGCTTCTACAACACCAGATGCAGGCTTGGCCAACTCCTTAGACCTTAACTCGTTCAGCGATAATCCCTGGGTCCTATTTGTACTTCCTATTTGAATCCCATTGGCACTTGAACTCTCAATGCTACACACACTTTGGGGCAGCCTTTTGTCCGATGTTGCAATGAACTGCGACTCCAGCGCACTCTTTTCAACCATCTCGTCCAGTTGGGTATTCAAAATCTTTGCATTATTCTTCAACTCCTCAACCTCAATCGCAAGAGCAACTTTCCTGTTAGAGTTGTCACGGTCAGATTTAGCAAGGCGCTCATTCTCCGCACGAAGATGGACATTCTCAACATTAGACTTCTCGAGCTTGTTCTCCACAACCCATTTTTCATTCGTCAGAACCCTAACTTTCTCGCAGTCACTCCGCCCCTTGTACCCAAGCCTAGTCTTAATCTCCTCCTGCTCCGCAAGCTTGTCCTGCAACTCCTGTATTGCTTTCATGCTGCTTTCCTTATATGCTGAAGTAGCATCATCCGTCTCAAAAGCCGTGACGCAGTCCTTGACCTCCAAATCACATTTCAACTTCAAGTTCTCGGCTTTCAACTGCTCTACCATAGCTTCTAGTTCGGATATCCTATCATCTTTATCAGATACCCCAGACAAAGCACATTGTTCAAAACCCACGGTCACAAATGCATCAGCCCCCGTGTCGTTGCTGTTATTAGCAATATGAGGCTGTTTACCAACACCAGATGAGCTAGGCTCCATTAATCGGCTACTGCAGTCAACTCCAGCATACTCAAGGTCATCACCAGGAACATCTGCAAGGCCCGGCGAGCGCTGGACAGGAATACAAGGAAGGACGGCGGTAGAATCAATGGGCCCCCCTTCCTTGGTTGATGTCTGATTGACATCATCCGTATTTACTCCGTCAACCAGGCCAAAAGAACCAATATCAGCATCATCATTTATCATGTCCTCCTCAGACATCCAGGGATGTGAGTTGTGCTCACTAACTTCATACTCATCATCGTCATAGCCAACGTTCGAATCCATAAGACCCTCGTATTCTACATCCAGATCAGAAGTGAGCATATGTTTCTCATAACCACTTGGTAACAGGTAGTCGACAATTTCCTACAAAGATAATGTAATGTGGCATTAATTAAATCTGCTAGTACATCTATTGTCAAAAAACAAACACCAGATATGAGTATACAGAACTTTAATACTTATAAATCACAAACTAGAACTTATACTTACATAGTTGGTGTCCAACTTGTCCAGCGCCAGACAGTTAAAATCAATTCCAGGAAAATTCAGATCCCAGCGGAGGAAACGTGGGAATTGGTCATAATCCATAACCGGGTCAATAATCGCAACATGTTCGCAGAGCCAGAACTACATAAGAGAATACATCAGAATAACAGCAATAAAACATATGGAAACTGCACCCCATTAATCTATATGTCAAACTTACTAGTAATAATGATGAACATGAACCAATCCTGAAGTTTTGTGCCTCATTCAGGGACTTCCTAGTCGTAGCAATAATGTAAGATGACCAGTCGTAAGCACAGATGCTGTCAAAGTCATCCATCAGCTCAGTCATCCGCCAGTTTATGCTCAAACACTGAGTGGGGGCAAAGAAGGCTGCCACCAGATAGAGATGCAGCACCCTAGCAACATCTTCAGGGTCAACATCAGCTTCTTGTTCAACAAGGCTAGCCACTAGTGGCCTAAGCAAAGCAGCATTCAGTCGCGAATGAGTTGCATTCACACCCCCCCCCCCATGTGGCGCAATTTCTGCTTGAAACAGCGACGGAGAAAGGGGGTCACTACAACGGTCCCTGCACCTAACTCTATAGGCTGGCTACCATCTCTCACACCAAATATGAGCTTCACATCTTCACGCTTAGGAAACAACACAGTTTGGCCAAACATAAATCCCTTGGTAGTCCCAGTATTCCTGTATCGTTTGATGAGTCTTGTAATATGATAGTCATTCCTCTTGAACCTCTTTACCACCATGGGATCATTCATCTCCAACACAGCCTTCACAAAAAGCCAAAAAGGGGTTCTTTTTATAGCCTCAAGGTGTGTGGCAGATAGATTGAACCCACGGAGCTCTTTAATGACAGATAGAACATTGCTTTTGTAATTGACACCAGCTGCAGATATACAATGATTTAATTAATAAGCACACATGCAAACAAAGGTGGAGATCATACAACCCTAATGTTAAGTCTAGAGGAATTTGTAAAATCACCTGGTGTAAGATCTAGGTTAACAGTAGCTCCGCAGCCTACAGATTAACAGGTCATAAGCAATGGGCACGTACATGATAAAAAAAAAGTATAGTTCTTATGCAAGGGGAAACAAACAAACTAACCTACACCAGGTCGAACCCTGGATGGTGCCGGCGTTATTCCTCCCAATTGGGGTGCACGGTTAGCCTGCTTGCTATGGTCCGCCGCAGCTAGGTTATTATTCAATAAATGAAAACAAGTTAAGAAACAGTATGAAATGTTTGTAGGTTCTATTTCATAGAAAGGGTTAGGGGGGTCCAAAGATACATACCAAAACGTACATTTCCTGGAGCAATTTTCCGCTTCAAATGTGGCTTAGCTGGGTTACCTGTAAGTATAGTGTAACTGAATAAGACGCATACACTACTCTCAGTGTTACCGAAAAGAAAAACTACGGTATAATTACAAACCATTCGCAGTAACAGGTTTGGAAACAAGGTCCAAACCAGAGTTCTCAGCTCCAGCGGCAACGCCTGACAAGGTGTATTGAACAATTATGTAGTTAATATGAGTCTGGCCATGTGGAACTGGATGCAGGCAAAGAAAGTTCATGTGTAAAATTCAAACAGACAGCATTGAATCTACCTCGGCTCCTGCTTGTGCCAGCCAGGGTGTGAGGCCTTACATTCCTACGAGGGACTTTGATATACTCATAGTCATCATCTGCAAGTAAGGTAAAACGAATGTCATCAAACATTTTCAAATAAGACATTGCATATACTTTCATTATACAGTTCCTACTGATAAAATTAAAAACAGCTACACAACAAATGTACCAGCTTAGGGATACTTGCAGGACTAATAACCAAAAGTGTTTACAATAAAAATGATGCATAGCATTGAAAACAGGAAAGGGGGGGATTTAATACTCAACTCCTTCTAACTTTACTCATATTCTTTAACCAACCAATATCAATAAAATATACAACAGCTTCAGAATTTAATAAGCACTAACAGTCAAAGGGCATTATTTCTTTATTACTAACCAATCATTAACACATTTACTAACTGAATAAATGTACACTGAACTTCAAGAAACTTAGGAACAAACAGAATCTGCTAATACAGCAATAAATGATGCCTTTACTACTACACACAAATAAATGCTTCAGACTAGGTTTTTTTCCAATAAATGCTACAAATTAGGTCAAAAAATAAATACCCAACCATAATTGAATTCCAGAAAAAACTCTATTTAGTGAGGTAGAATTAAAACTATACAGGTTGTATGTAGATAAACTCACCAGATCCGGAAACGGGGGGGTTATCGGACTTTGGTCGGCGCCGAGGGTTCTGTAGGTTCAGCTCCATTTTGCTCCGTGATTCTGTTTTGTTTGTCTAACTTATCCTAGGGTTCGTCAAGTGCTTTATAATGAAAAAGGGGGGGAAGTGGATTCCCATATTTTTTGAAAAGGAGGAAATGTTGTAGAGGGAGGGAATAGATCTGACGTTTCTGACCGATGGGGCGATTTTGCAATTAAGATAACTTACGGTGCGAATACGTGATAAAGGGAAAATGCAGCACGTGAGTTTGGTCTGTGCTTGTTGGAGGGCATTTAGGGGTTTTCTCCCAAAATGTTGCACTTAGCCGGTGGGAGTTTTTTACACATGTTATGTTTGATGAATCATGCATCAGATTGGACTGATCGGTTGCCCTCCCGTGAAACGAGGGGCTAGTGACTAGGTTCCCAGACTTTGAGAATGACAGGGAAAACGTCCCTATAGGCCCGTTGTATGTATCTGGGGCTTTGTGACCTACAGATTTTGGGCATTACTCTCAAAGTTGATCTAATGTAACTAGTCTATAACTTCATTTTTGCATTTTTGCATTATGCTTCCAATTGTATAGAGTGTTTAACTGAACATTCTTCTTGCTACAAACGATGGAGTAGCTCATACTATAGGTTGTATATTAGTTCAGGTTATGTATGTCTCATTCATATCCATATTTTATTACCAAAAAATATTAACAAAAAGCTTATTATTATTGGGTGAGACAATACGGTTTTGGGTCAAGAGAGGTGCTCTCTTGAAGTTAAAAAAAATGTGGTCCGTATTTGAAAAACTTAACAATGAATCACTTATTAAAAAGGGTTATAAGATTTCTAAATGAAATTGTGCAAAATTATTAGCATAAGAATCATTATGAATGACTTACAACTCTCTTAATGGAGAGTGATTATGGTGATCGGCTGGTAGGAAAGTTGTAGTGGTACTTGAGTTATCATGGATTCAAACTCCCGCTGAATTAGTTATGTACGTAATACCCTGCATCTCACATCGGTTATGAGCGGTTGGGATAAAGATTACGTAAGTGGCAAACCGCACTCCCGCTCGTATAACGCCTTTCGGTTGATTCCAAAATCAAATCCGTACGGGCTCCGGCCCAAAACGTGTAATATTATACCACCTACACATGTGGTCCACGTCATGCGTAACCACGTCGGCCCAAAAGGATCGGGTCTCGATCAATTAGGGATCGGGTGGTTACAAGTTACCTTTGTGATATTCTAGTTATCAAAATTGTGACCACGTCTTACTGGTATGATATGTCCGATCTGGACCGATGCCTCACCAAGTTTACATTGTGGATCACAAAAAAAACCATCCATGCTTTTTATGGCATTGAGTATTAGGTATGATGTTGTATGTAGGCCTTTAAATTGATGAAATGGAGCATGCTCCCTCTTTGTAATATCGGTTCATGAGATCACCGGTAGGGCTGCACACGAGCCAAGCCGGCTCGAGCTCGGCTCGAGATTCGCTCGAAAAAAACTCGACTCGGAACTCGAATTTGTGAGCTCGAGCTCGATCACGAGCCT
>JAYMSL010004840.1:0-10682 GCA_036897195.1 Plantago coronopus
ATAATTCGATTCTACAATAATATCCCTTCAATTTATGTCTCACTTACACTCAATTTACCTGCGCAATAAACATCACGCAGTCATACCTCCATTTATAGCCGTTTGGATCAAGTTGTCTACTCTTCTTTAGTTCTTCCTATCCACTAACATTGAGTTCTTAATGTTCCGATTCCAAAACAAAAATTGTGCTAATACAAATTTGCTGATTCCAGTAAATTTTGTGCTAATACTTGTCCAGTTCACTAATACAGTTTGTTTTTGTACTAATACAAATTTTGCCCAGTAAAAGATAAAAAAGAGTTCTTGATGTTCCGCAGGTTTTGTAATTCTGACATTTTCTTGCATCCTGAATTTTGTCACAGTGCTTGATTTGCAAATTCCATCCCTTAGCCTTGATACTTGTAATATAAAAAAATCTGCACTTCTTTGCACGTTTAGAGCTTATTTATGAAATGCTAGCTTTTGCGGGAACTAAAACTTTAGGTCAAAACACATCTGGAATTCTGGATATGCTGATTTCTTGTTTGGGCTTTGCATGTGCCTCAAAACTGGTCAAAGTGTGATCCAAACACAGTTGCAACCAATCACGCCCTGAAGGGAAACTAGGAAGATTGGAACTTAGAATTATACCTGCCAACTAAAATGGGAAGGTGTATTAATTTTAGTTTTGGTTTGCTACTGGACCTGATGAACCTGCTGGGCCAATGTGTGATGGGACTCATGGAGAATTAGGCTTCAGTGTGAGAGGTAGGATGCTCAACTCCGAGGTAATTGATTTCCTGTGCTGAGCTCTGGCCATTTGGGCAAGGCTAGATCATGAGGAGCTCAGGTTTGGGCCGTTTGGCCAGGGTAGAGCGTGAGCGTTATGGGCTAGGCTCGATAAGGATGGGATCGCTTCATCTATTTTTGGGTGGGGTCACTCTCCAGTACAATATCATGCCTCTCAGTTGATTAGAGTGTATGATTTTGTTTTTATTATTATCAGGTATAATTTGGACCAGAAAAACATACTTAAATACAAAATATATGTATCCATTCACAATTTATGAACGAAAACGAATTCTTAAGATTGCCCAGTTTATATTGTTTTGGCCCAATTGTACTGCATCATAAATTTAAACGAAAACATTGCCCTTCAATCATTTGAGAGGCATGGTAATATAGTATTGTATAACAATGAAATAAATCAACTTTAGGTCCCCTTTATGGCCCTTAGATGTAAATACTATAGTACTACAACAGATCCGAGAGTAGAGAGCAGACCTAGTAAACGGGGCATTCAGTTTGAGTTCGGGTTATTTAGCCCGGGCTTATTCTGGTCATTTTCTCTTTTTTTTTCTCTTCAGATAAGAGCATTTCAGGTCTATTTGAGTTTGGACTTGACCCTTGTACCTAGAGTTAAACCTGGCTAGACACTTGGATCGACTCTATCACCAATGATTGATGTACAACTAGTTTATTGGTATAAAAAATCAACACATACTAGGTCTGACAATTGGATCAATACGCTCGATTCAGATCGATTCACCACGGTTCGGACCTGTATGGATCAGATTCATCACAGACCTGCACGATCACTAGAAATTCTGGATCTGAATCGGTTTCGTCCCTTATCCATCACCTTTCTTTTGAATTTTCAGTGGGTCCATTGAATAGGCAGATCTGATCCAAACCTAACGAATTAAACTTGATTAGATTCGGCATGTTTTAAGTTGTTTCAGATCAGTCCAAACCATATTGAACCAATGTCCATGCATGAAACGTACCAATGTTACAAGACATAACGTATACTTTAATTTGCTCATACCCGAAACTTCTTTAAACTATTAGCTATCAATCATTCTATTAGCTTGTTTCGAATCTTTCGACAGACAGACATAAAACGTCCCATGGATTCTCATCAACACTCGCGCTCAAGCCGTAAATATAGGTAGTTATGTACTTGTGATGGGTGGGTAAGGAGAATAATGCAAGAGAGACCATAATAAAACACAGAGCATAAAATAGAAAATAAATACACTGCAATTGACCAGTTCTTGATCCCAACTCACTCAATTTATGCACCTCCTATAATACATCTCGAGTAGTTCTAGACTAGTACATGGGCAAGCAAAAATGCACATGGTTTTTGAGCCAGAAATCCCCATTCTCAACTAATCTCATTTACTTACTTTCTTTCTCCCCACCCTCACCATTGAATGCTCCAATTTAAGTACCAGCTTCCTTCCTGCCAAATTAGGTGAGCTAGCAACCAAGCAACCAAGCACTCCATCTCCAAACTAGAAACCACTAAACTAAAGACAAATCCACACCATCTCCATCGCAACCAAATACGGCAATCAATCAATCTATCAATCAATCCATCCATCTCCGTTTTTCGAATCTATCGTATAATTTCCTGTTACGTTTGTTGTTACATTTACTTAACCGTGCGAATCCGGTAACAATTTCCTTATAGGTCCATTGTCTAGACGTGCTGGTTGTAACAAAAGTGAAGCTGCGTTGCATGTTTAACATGACACGGATTATGAATAAAGTTTAGGTTTCCGGACGCAGTTGAGCTAACATGCTTGCACCGGAAACCTGAAAAAGGGGTTGGAAATTAAATGCATTGCCTTTCGTGACCTCAACAGTTTCTTTCTTTCTTATCCTCACAACACGAAGCTCTCTTGAGCTTATATCACAATATACTACTACTGCATTAATGCTTGTCAATTTGTAGATAAAACCAAATTTTGGCTATACATCGTGCAGACGGTTGAATCTAACTTAAAATAAATCGACCGATTACAAGAAATCAGTTATGAGGATTTTAATTAAATGTAATTTTTTTTATAAAATACATTGATAGATATTTTTAATAGGCTGATGATTAAGCTGGATTTAGCATCTGTTCAGTTCACCTTAATTTTAGTTGTATTTATCAGTTCAATTCAGTTCAGGTTTTCATAATTCAAATTTATACTTGAATTCAATTCAGTGTTTTCAGTTTGAGCCCATTCGATTCAGTTCAGAGATTTTTAGGTGAATTGAACGGGGATATTATGCTAGACAAATTTTTCCAATTTAAGCTTGAGATTAGTTGCATAAAAGGTAAATCTGCTCTGTCACTAATAAATCATCCGTCTTTTAAATAATTAAACACCAACGGACTGATTGAAGCTCAGTTTGTGAGTTATATTAAGCCTCTAATAAGTTCATTAAAATTCCCGACCTCTCAAAACCTATAAATCCTAACCCAAACTAATCACTCTTTTTTCCATCATCTCACGCTACTACAATTCGTGTTAAGAAATCTCGATAAATATAAAACTTATCCGAGTGCATAGAGCTCTTACACAAGCCGAGGTTCGTTAAGGCTCGTGTTCGGCTCACTCGCTAAGGTAAACGAGCCGAGCTTGATCGGTTATCTAACGAACCAAGTCCGGCTCGGTAAGCCTTATTATAGCAATAAACTTATAATTTTTATACTTATTTTCATTACTTCAATAAAAAGACTCGTTAAGGTACATAAATAGATTCTTTATACTTGTTACAAGTTACTCTAGCTTTTTATATAATCGTTTTTGTTAACGAGCCCAGCGGACTCAGCTCGATTGAGCTGAAGCCGAGTATTGTGATACTTCGGCTCAGCCCAACTCGTTTACCAGAGCGCATACCTCAAACCACTTTCATTTAGAGTTTTAGTTGGATTGATATAAATAATTTTGGAGTAGTCGTTACTAGTAGCCAGTGCAACAAACACTGGTGGCATTAAATGTTGCTAGCTAAGCTGTTTTGCTTTTCTTTGCTTATATAAACACAAGCATCAGAAAAATGAATTTAGGTTTGTGTTGTATGTTCACTGAAAATTTCAAGCAACTAGACCCCTCTTATTTATTGCCTCACGACTTTTAATATATGTTTCTGTTTCTCTAAATCTCTTTATTTCTTCACCTCTCTCACTCACAGATCTCTCACCATTTCTCTCTTCCTCAACCAAATTTCCATTTTCCTTTTTTTTAACTATTAAACTATATAAACAAATGCTCCTACATTTTAGCACCATTTCTGTTCTTTCTGTGTAAATTCTGGACCTCTCTGAAGCTTGGCAGTTACTATTCATCGGAATCCGGGACCTGCTTTTTTAACTGGTAAATCTGCTCTGTCTATATCATTTCCCGTAACAAATAGCCCACATTTCCATTCTTAGATGTCAATATTTCTAATAATGGTAATTTACATGAAGCATTTTAGCATTGTTTGAGGTTTGTTTTTGGATTAATTGTGTGCAGAAGTTGTTTAGAATTTCGGACAAGAGTATTTGTGAACTATTCAAGTGTGTTTGCGAATATGGACGTATCGACGGCTACGATGATCTTAGCGTTCGCAGTAGCATATTATGTGTGGTTCAGATCATTTACCAGGACGCTAAAAGGGCCAATGGGCCCAAAAATGTGGCCCGTTTTGGGTAGCCTGCCGGGCCTGATTAAGAACAGCGAACGGATGCATGAGTGGATCGCGGAGAATCTTCGGGTCTGTGGCGGAACGTATCAGACTTGCATTTTTGCAATCCCGTTCCTGGCCCGGAAACAGGGCCTCGTGACGGTCACGTGCGACTCGAAGAATTTGGAGCACATTTTGAAGCTCAGGTTCGATAATTACCCAAAGGGTCCGACTTGGCAGTCCGTTTTTCATGATCTGTTGGGCCAGGGGATCTTTAACTCTGACGGTGACACGTGGCTGTTCCAGCGTAAGACGGCGGCATTGGAGTTCACCACCAGGACCCTGAGGCAAGCCATGGCTAGGTGGGTTAGCAGAGCCATCAAGACCCGGTTTTGCCCGATTCTGAAGACGGCTCAGCTGGAGGGAAAGCCGGTCGATCTCCAAGACCTCTTGTTGCGGCTAACGTTCGATAACATATGCGGATTGGCATTTGGTAAGGATCCGCAAACCCTTTCGCCAGGTCTGCCAGAGAACGGTTTCGCTTGCGCTTTCGATACAGCTACCGAAGCCACGTTGCAAAGGTTTATATTGCCTGAGTTTATTTGGAAGTTTAGGAAGTGGCTTCGGCTCGGGATGGAAGCCAATTTGAGCACTAGTTTGAAACATGTGGACAGTTACATGACCAATGTGATCGAAACACGTAAGCTTGAGCTAGTGAGTCAGCAGAACGGTGGGTCCCAGCACGACGATTTGCTGTCAAGGTTTATGAAGAAAAAGGAGTCTTATACTGATGAGTTCCTCCAACATGTTGTGCTCAATTTCATCTTAGCAGGCCGCGACACTTCGTCTGTGGCGCTTAGCTGGTTCTTTTGGTCTGTAATGTTGAATCCTCGGGTTGAAGAGAAGATTCTGACTGAAATTTGCTCTGTCCTGGCAGAAACTCGTGGCTATGATACTTCGAAATGGCTTGATGAGCCTCTAGTGTTCGAAGAAGTAGACCGATTGACTTACCTTAAAGCGGCTCTATCAGAAACTCTAAGGCTGTACCCTTCTGTGCCCGAAGATTCCAAACATGTCATTGCAGATGATGTATTGCCAGACGGAACGTTTGTGCCAGGTGGATCAAATATAACCTACTCAATATACTCTGCAGGGCGAATGAAATTCATTTGGGGCGATGACGTCTTGGAATTCAAGCCGGAGAGATGGTTATCCAAGGATGGCAAGAAATTCGACGCCAATGATCAGTTCAAGTTCGTCGCGTTCAATGCAGGTCCGAGGATTTGCCTAGGGAAGGATTTGGCCTACTTGCAGATGAAGTCGATTGCAGCAGCGGTGTTGCTCCGCCACCGGCTCACGGTGGCCCCGGGGCACAAGGTGGAGCAGAAAATGTCATTGACATTGTTCATGAAATATGGCCTCAAGGTGAATGTGCATCCTAGGGACCTGACTCCAATTGTGAACAAAATTGGGAAAGATAAGGTGTCATCTGGCATGGAGCCTCTCACAAATGGTAATTCTTGTGCACCTATGGAGGTTAATGGGGCTCATTAATTAAAGAAATAATCAAGGGATTGAATTGTGTATAGGTTTATTAATTACATCTTTAAATGTATACTAGTATGATATATACTTATGTGGTCTTGTTGTATGATCCATTGTGAGAGATGTTACCTTAGGTTTTGGACCAAATTGAGAAATTAATTTGGTTCTAATTAAGGGCTTGTCCTAATTAAGGTGTCTCTCACAATGAATCATCATATATGTGTGTGCCAAATAGGTCTATATGCATTTGCAGGGGATTTTGATTTTCTTTTGTTGTATTTTTTCCTTCTTCTTTTCTCTATATGGAATAATGTAGCTTTGTATTGCTATTGGAAGTTTAAGAATAAAATGCCATTGGAATAAAATTTTCAGTACATATATAAGACTGTTGCATGCATTATTATGATGAGTACATGATAGCTACATTGCTACCAAACAAATTGAATGCCAATTTAGTTACAATCATTTTCAGTTTGAGCATTAAAAATTCAACTACAAAACATTTATTAATTACTTTTATTTTAAATCTAATCGAATCGGAACAAGAGTTATAAAAAAAAGTCTCCCTGAGACGAAGTGTATCTCTTCAGAATTCAAAGCCATACTATGAATCAATATTTTGAAATTTGAATCCATGTTTCCAACTGATTGGGGATCTATATCGTTTCATGTTGAGATAGCGAAAAGACGGAATTGATGCTTACCTGAAATCATATGTCAATTTCTTTCAGGGATTTATGTTTGATTGTATTGTGTATGCCCTTACTAATATGAAATGCTTATTCCATGTTCGTTCTATAGTTTTTGGGGGAAAACATTTTAGATTTTGTCCAATTTGGGAACAAAGTACAAAACATTTATTTGGGGCATCTAAGGGCATATGGTTTAAGCCTTAAGCCCTTAGCAAAGTTAAACATTTGTATAGTATTTGGCAAGCACTTGGTAAAATGCCTTAGATGTCTTGCAATGAACTCATAGTGACCAGATCTTTGAATCCAGTATTGCATACATAGAAGATTGAGTCATTGATGCTCACTGAAGTCCAGATGTAAATTTGTGTCTTTAAAACTTTTATAAAAGTAGTTAAACATGTTTAAGGCTTGCTTAAGCCTACAGACGCAAATGAGACCGAATAATTTCCTCATTTTACGTGGGAAAGAACAGCAAGCATGCGTGAAGCAAATTACTTGGGATCTGTGATGTTCAAACTGAAATCCCAGAGTTTCTTTGCCAATTCTGCATCTTTGGCAAATGCCGTTCGTGCAGCAATATTACTGTCTGCAAAATACTCCCCGCTCACTCCCTTAACCTGCGGATGCAGAGCAACATAGCATGTTGTTGCTGCTCCCTGTGACCCAACGCCAGATACATTTAGTTCCAGACACCAGTCAGTTTTTGTTTCTTGATGAACTCTAATGCTTGGAAAAACAGTGCAAAGTTTAACATACCTGAGGAATGGTTTTGAGGACATATTTCCCAACCCAGCTAACTACACCTGTAAAAAGAAGGATAAACAGATATTTCTTCTCATTTCTGTACCATGATAGCTTTTATGAATTACTAACAAAGCTGTTCCTTTTGCATCCATCACTAATCTTATTCCTTTCAAAATCCATCCTAAGTACGTAGTTTGAAGATCATTAGCTGCCACATTGAAGATTACTGGTTCCAAAAAGTATGGAAAGTCCATTTAATCATCTTTAGAACAGAATATAGAGAAAATCAAACGAATCAAGACCCTTACCGTCAATAAAGCTGTGATGCCTTGTTAGGTTGGTGGCAATTGCTCCGGGGTGTAGTGAGTTGGCTGTTATTTGAACCCCTTCTTCCTGACATAGAAGAAACTGAAATATATCATTTGCCTATAATGTGTAGCAATTTCTGATGGCTCGGGGGAAAGAGTATGCTTAACAAAATCAAAGCTGTTTACAGGTTCATACAGAAGATCAGTGCCCTAATCAAGTTAATTTTATTTACTCCCCACAGGCCACAGCTAAGCAACTTGTCATTGTTTAGTTGCAAAATAATAGATCCACCATGAGAAGTAATAGATTCTTTGAACTAAGTTAATAGATTCATCAATTAAGCTAATTTCTAATAAAACCCGTAATGGAACTACATTTGTACTGCTCTGTGATGACTGAGAATGCTGATGAATTAACCAAGATTGAAAATGTCTTTCACAGCACTACCAAAATTACCTTCAAGCGTCTTGCAAGCTCATTAGCATGCAATATGTTAGCCAACTTTGACTGTCCATAAGCATATATGGTATTGTAACTGCAGGCATAAACAAACATTATATTCTGTAAATTCAATCAAACATATGAGATAAAAGGGAATAAATTAATTGGACAGGATCTGCGTAAGAAATTTTCTTGGATAATTAATTTACAATTTTACAGAGTGCAAAAACTAAAGGATGACTCTTCACTGGATACCGTTCAGGTGGTGGAATTTCAGACAAAGCTGTTATGTGCTCACATTGAGTCTTGTTCGTATCAAAAATCAATTATTAGCTGCCCAGTAATTGTTTATATTTGGTTAAGGAGGAACTAAGCCAAATTACCTGGCACCATCATTAATTTTATCAAAACGAATTCCTTCAGAGTATGTGAACCGATGACCTTCTGATGAGAGATTGACAATCCTTCCTTCTTTTTGGCAATCACGAGCTGTATTTTTCATGGTATCCAGCAAAAGGTCTGTCAAAAGAAAATGACCTGCACCATAAAAAAAGTAAGCTACCGAATATTTTCTTTGTGTCCGAACGAAGAGACAAAAAACTCATCACAGTAATACAGTATGTTGGGATTAAAAAACAGAACAGTGCTAAACAGTCAGATATATGTTCCAGATGAGGTTAGTTTGCAAGCTTACATACACAACAATGCAACATACACAACATACCAAGAAGAAATAAATAACGTACCCAGATGGTTAGTTGCAAACTGCAGTTCAATATTGTCGTGTGAAAGCATGAAAGGAGGAGCCATAACCCCTGCATTATTACTTGAAGAAGAAAAATACAATGTAATTAATAGAACAATTTGAACCGATAGCAAAGAGACTAAACAAAGCAATAAACTTTGTGCTGTACGCTTGAATATGAAATAGCATGTGCATCTTATAGGCAACTCACATAAGGATGTTTAGTGGAAGTCCTGAAGATTTATACTCAGCTGCAAATTTCCTAACCGACGACATAGAACTTAGGTCAAGTTCCATGACATCAATCTTAGCATCAGGGAACTCTTTTAGTACAGTTTCTTTAACCTTTTTGCCACTATCGACGTTGCGTACTGCCATAATCACATGACCACCACAGAGTGCAATCACTCTGGTTGTCTCTACTCCTATCCCACTTGATGCTCCTGGAACATGCATTACTTAAGGCGTCAAAGAAGAACGTGGAGTGCTTTCCAGAAAAAGGTAAAAATACAAAATTAATAGGCAGCAAAGAGAAGACAAAATGCAGTTCCTATTCAAGCTGCAGAATTTTCTCTAAGTTTGAATAAGAGAAAACAACACATTCATACCTACCTTATGGTTGTAATCACCTCCATACCCAAAGAAGCTGATAAACGTCCAAGATTTCAAAAATAGCATTCCTAACATAAACATCTTCCATGCAGAGTATTTGTAATTTATCCATTGAAATTTAACTTCTTAACTGGTCACCAGGTGTAGACTCATCAAATATATCCACAGGCCCAAGTCAAGTTCAAAAGTCAGATGCTACTAATAAGTAGTAATAAATATGAAGCAAACACCGTGTGCAACTTCTTAGACATTAGGTGGAGTGGAGAACATATAGAAGGTCACATATTGCCTCTCTAAATATAAACGTATTTGCATATCAGCTGTTTCCCAAAGGCCTCTACTTCAGTTTCCTTGTTCAGGTTGATTTATCAGAAGAAGATTGACACCTAGAGAAAAAAACAAATCAGTTTGGAAGAGCATGTCCGCATGAAACTCTTGATTTTTTTGGAAACGGCAAAACGAGGATCAATAAAGGTTCCCCATTTACCCGTGGTGAACGAACCCCGGCCTATTGGTTGGAGGGGAAGCGTCTTACCAACTGAGCTATGCTTCGTTGTCGCGCGAAACTCTTGATATAATAGGCTATCCCTTGTACTCCTACACGAGATGCCTATAACTAATCCTTCTACCAAGATAGCCGTTTCGCTTTACCTAGCCATACCATATGTATGATCTCTTCATATCAACACCTTCATTTTTGTCTCGGAGGATGATTCATTGAGATCGTGCACTAAGCTCTAGTTCAAGACCCAAACTAAGTGAAAAATGAAGTATTGCACGGAGTTGGTTCTCAATTAGCACTATCAAATACAACCAGATCATACATGTATGATGTATCCCCAAAAAAAAAAAGCATAACCACGAAATAAACCGCATAGAACAGTCTGATTCAAGCAAAAAGTAAATCATACAGCTTTACTAACAAACTATCAAACTTTCTACACATATATATGCATCAACCAAGAAAGCATAATCATATACGAAGCATAAAAATCAGAAACAGCAGTACCATATTGAAGTTGCAATAAAACAAACATCTTCTAATCGGTAATAGATAAACTAAAATCAAAAAAGAAAGAGAAACAAAAAAGCACCTGTGACAATAGCAGTAAGGCCAGAGGCATCAACCCCTTTTGCAACTTCTTCAGCTGTAGAGCGACCTGAAAACC
>JAYMSL010004841.1:0-10679 GCA_036897195.1 Plantago coronopus
CAGTAGTCTGGGCGGAGCCCGCCCAGACGGCGGGCTGGGCGGCGGCGGCGCCGCCGCCGCCGTCCGGCCGGTAAGGGTTGATAAAAAAAAAAAAAAACAAAAGAGTTAAAAGAGGAGAAGAAGAAGACATACCTTTTGAAATGTTGATTGAAGATGTAAGTGATGAATGTTTTGGATATGAAGATTGTTTGAGATATATGATATAGAGATTGTTAAAAATTATTGTTTCAATTAGAGGGTTTAAATATAACATTTGATAGTTTAGGTACTATATTTATGATTTCTAATTGTTAATTCTAGTTTTGATATTTGTAAATATAAGTTTAGTATCTAGCAAAAATTGTTCAACGTTTAACATTTCTGTTGAATTATATTACATAAGTATACCTAACTATATTCATAATATATTTTTTAAAATATTTTTTGATTGTTTAAGTTTTGTATAATTCGCGGTCAAAGTTTCTACGATTAAAGGTTGTAGATTAAGGTTGTAAAATTACGGAGGGAATTGTAGATTTTATTCTTTATGCTAGGTGGAATACGTTGCTCCATTGCTTCCGCCTTCACCTTCCGAGTTCCGACTAAACCTTTCGCAAACCCATAACATAAATTACATAATCACCTTCTCTACATGCCTAACTCCGATGTCTAGCAGTTATGAACAATGCCGGCCACCAAATCGTTACCCTTTTCTCTACTCCTCGCCGCGGCATGGCAGTGCAGGCCGCCACCGCCGGTCTCTACGCAGCCAAGCTCAAGCTCTGCTGCAAGGGTGGCCCTTCGACCCACTCTCTCGCTCAAACTGTCCACGCTCACATGATCACGTCTGGTTTCATTCCACTTGGTAACATTCTCAACCGTATAATCGACAGCTACTGCAAATCTTCAAAGTTCCATTATGCAAAGAAGATGTTCGATGAAATGCCTGAACCAGATGTTGTCGCCAGAACTACTCTAATTGCTGCCTACTCTGCTTCTGGAGAGACAAAGTTGGCTAGGGAGGTGTTTGATGGGACTCCGTTGATAATTCGTGATACTGTTTGTTATAACTCTATGATTACGTGCTATAATCATCACAATGATGGGCATGCTGCTCTTGAGCTGTTTAATGATATGAGGCGGAAGGGTTTCGTACCAGATAATTTTACTTATACGAGTATTCTTGCAGCTTTGGGACTTATAGCTGACCGGGAGCAGCACTGCCAGCAGCTACATTGTGTAATTGTGAAATCGGGGACCGGATTTGTTACTTCTGTGATGAATGCGCTCGTGTCGGTTTATGTTAAGTGTGGGTTGTCCCCGTTCGTATCGTCGTCGTCGTTGTTGGCGTCAGCGAGGAAGTTGCTTGATGAGATGCCCGTAAAGGATGAATTGACGTGGACGACCATTATCATGGGTTATGTGAAAAACGAGGATATTGATTCCGCTAGGGAAGTTTTTGATGCGGTGGATCAAAAATTGGTGGTGGTGTGGAACTCCATGATTTCGGGATATATGCATAAAGGGCTTGTGTTTGAGGTTTTTCAAATGTTCAGGAATATGCTGTCTTTGGGGATTAAGTATGATGACTATACCTACACAAATGTTCTCACTACTTGTGCTGATGCAGGTTTATTTCGCCATGGAAAGCAGGTTCATGCATTCATCTTAAGAACAGAGTCAAAAGCCCCTTCAGACTATATGGTGTCCGTAAATAATGCTCTGATTACATTATATTGGAAATGTGGTAACATTGACCAAGCAAGAAGTGTATTTGATATGATGGACACAAGAGATCTTGTTTCACAGAATGTAATTTTATCAGCATACGTCAGTGCAGGGAAAATCCGTGAAGCCAAATCTATTTTTGATCAGATGCCAGCTAAGAATATGTTATCCTGGACAGTTATGATATCCGGATTTGCACAACATGGGTTAGGTGAAGAAGCTCTAAGGCTCTTCAACCTGATTAGGCAAAATGGGCTTGAACCATGTGACTATGCATATTCAGGAGCCATAACTTCTTGTGCTGTACTTGCAGCTCTTGAACAGGGGCGCCAGCTCCATGGACAACTTATCCGACTCGGTTTTGACTCAAGTCTCTCTGCTGCAAATGCTTTAATAACAATGTATGCAAGATGTGGCGTCCTTGATTCAGCTCAAATGGTGTTTAACACAATGCCTTGTCTTGATTCCATATCTTGGAATGCAATGGTAGCTGCTCTTGGGCAACATGGACATGGTGCCAAAGCTGTAGAACTTTTTGAAGAGATGTTGGAGGAACAAATGATGCCCGATCGGATATCATTCCTGACAATCCTTTCTGCGTGTAGTCATGCAGGTTTAGTTTCTTTCTTTTGTTTATGACTATTCTTATTATCTTTCTAATTGTTCTTATTACTTGCACATGATGAGGGTGATCATTATTCTATCATTGTTTCTCCTCATGCAGGCCTAGTTGAAGAAGGACAGCGCTATTTCAACTTGATGGATAAAACTTACGGAATAAAGCCAGGCGAAGATCACTATGCCCGGTTAATTGATTTGTTGTGTCGATCTGGAGATTTGATAGAAGCAGAAAATGTCATTCAGAAACTGCCGTTTAAGCCCGGAGCACAGATTTGGGAGGTTCTACTCTCTGGCTGTCGTCTTCATGGTAACGTAGAATTGGGGGTCACCGCTGCTAAACAACTATTCGAGATGGTTCCTCAACATGATGGTACATATATACTTCTAGCCAATACGTTTGCCTCTGCAGGCCGATGGAGTGAGGTGGCTATGGTGCGAAAATATATGAGGGACCGAGGGGTGAGGAAAGAGCCAGGTTGTAGTTGGCTGGATGTTGAAAACAAGGTGCATGTATTTTTAGTCGATGACGCAGTACACCCTGAGGTGCATGCAGTATACAATTACTTGAAAGCATTAGTCCTGAAGATAAGGAAATTGGGATATGTTCCTGATACTAAACTCGTGTTACAAGATGTGGAGTCTGAAGAACAAAAAGAATATTCACTGTCTACTCATAGTGAAAAGCTGGCAGTTGTTTATGGACTTCTTAAACTTCCTCGGGGGGCCACCATTAGGGTTTTCAAAAACCTCCGTATTTGTGGGGATTGTCACAGTGCAATCAAGTTCATATCCAAAGTGGAGGATAGAGAAATTATTGTAAGAGATGGTAAGAGGTTCCATCATTTTAAGGATGGTAAATGCTCTTGTGGTAATTATTGGTGAAAGAGATTATTTATGAATTCATTAACAAGTGGTTGCTCTGAAAATGTTGTTCATTACGTCCTGCACTAGCCGTGTGCAACAAGTATCTGGAGTTGTAGTTTCGGCAACTATCCTGAAAGAATTGCAGTCAACTGATGAATGGAATTCACTCATAGTCTGGTCAGCCCCGGCAGAGATAATGGATACATAAGAAAAGTATGTTAGAGCTCTAAACAAGACAATATCATGTCATACTCAATTCATGTAGCTCATCAGAAGTTGTAATTTAAATATGTACACCGTGTACAACCCCTGAGAAATTGTCATGAGAATTTGGAAGAGCTCCCATCATTTTAAGGATCGCAGATGCTCTTATGCTTATTATTGGTGGATGGAGATTATCAGGTGGACGTGTTGGAATTGGAAAAAAGTGCTTGTGCTCGTAGTTGAGAATTTGCCTGGAATGCTGTCCAATCAGCGTCTCTGATTCTGTATCATTCTATCAGGCTATGTGTTTCTTCTAAATGCTCAGTAATTGAACTTTGAAGCTTACGCGCTGGTAGATCAAATTCGAAGATCAACCCCCTGGGGTCTCGTGTTGGGATTCCCCTGCGTGGCATAAAGCTTCAAAGTTTCATGAGGTTTGTAGTTACACCTGTTCTGATACTGTTGTGGACTTTACAGTTTTTATCAATTCCTACAGTGATAAATACGAGTATAATTGAAATTCTTGCTTTATCTTTGTTGATTTATATATATGAGCACAGTTGCAACTTTTGCTTTTATGTTTGTTGATTTATAAATATGAGCACGATTGCGATTCTTGCTTTATCTTTGCTGATTTTATGCATTTTACGCGACAAGTTTCTGCCCTTTAGTAAATTGCGCAAAAATGATCGGCATTGCATCACCGTTTTGTAATGAGAAAAAAAAAATGGAAATGACATGAATACTTTTAATTATGAGCTTCCAGCAATAGAAAGTTTAAGGAGAATAGGTGAACCAACATTCTACTTTCTATGCCTTCTAAACCTATTTATTTCTCAGCTAGTACATTATATGAAGAAACTGGAGATAAAGCTTCATACTTTCTTCTATCTCTTGTACAATGCACGAATTTTGTTGATATCACCTTGTCCCAAACCTTTTCTTACTCCAGGTGCCATTAAAGGGAACATGATGGAGGCGGGATCATTGCTGTGCCCCAGCCCGAGAATGTGTCCCAGTTCGTGCAACCCCATAGTTTGCAAATCAAATACATCAGATATAACACCATCGGCCCAGGGCTCACTTGAATCATAGAAGATTTTACCATCAGTTGGTGCGAAAGCGTAGGCAATCGTACCACCAGGACCATCAAAAGCATACGCGGGAGTCTCGTCCCACCTGTTGAAGCTGATCTTGATATCAGCTTGATCATAATTAGGGCTGACCTGGAAATTGATCCCAATGACCCTTCCCCACTCTGCAAAGGCGGCTGCAGTGCCAGTGTCTCTATCAGAATTTTCCGCTTCAACTTCTATATCTGGTGGGAATGCATATGTGATTGTTCTTTTCGTACCGTTAGTCCAACTGTTGGGTGGCGCGATTTTATGTCTGGTCAAGTCAGCAACCCCGCACCTAGGACCGATCAGTATTGAATAAGTTTGGTTGTCTAGGACACCGGTTACCTGGAGTTTGAAGAACTGCTGATACCTTCTTACGGCTGACTCTAGCTTCTCGTCAAACACATCATTCGGGTGGTGTCTGGTGTCGAACTTAGCATCCATGTATCCGAGGCTGGAAAGATACTTCTTGAGACGTGAAAAATTACCCGACACATTTCCTTTGTAGGCTCCAATATCCTTTTCCAGGTACCCGAGTGGCGTCAGGCCTTCGGGATTTTCTGGCGACTCGGGATAAGATGAGCAGAGGATGATGGTGTTGATGAGTATGAGGAAGAAAAGGCTACAGAGCAGTTGCTGGAGTCTCATTTTCAGAGGAAGATGTTGTATAGAGCTTAGAAATTGCATGTATTGTACTTCATCACTCAACCCCTACTTATACTGATATTTTCTGAGGAATACAGCTTTGCTTATTAATTGTCCAGCTGAACTCTGAGCTAGAAACTAGCTAGACCTATTAATCACCATTGTCAAATATGGGAAATGTTTTCAAAATTCTCATCTGGATATAGAAATCATTAAATAGGGGTTTGAAATTTTAAAAAGTTACTCATTTGTGCAGGGAAAACGCGTTATTCATTTATGGTGGTCCACGGTCCATCAAATGTTTTTACCTAAAAGATCATTTATAGTCCACCAAAACATTTTACCAACCATATTTAAACTTGTGAAAATTATTTGCACCAATTACCGAGGATACATACATACCTATGTTGTCACTTTTTCTTAAAGAGAACGTTGTGAAGTCATAGAATCACCAACCGGATGTGACCACATTTAAATTTGTGAAAGAAAACTTTTTACTAATTATGCAGTAAAAGAGTGTTTCGTAGACCTTTGAGAGTTAACACCAATTTTCTCAAGTAAAAAAGTATTATGCCGTAAGTACATTATTAATTCGAGTACATAAATTAATTGGTAATACTAGTATTGAAAAACAAAAACATAAAAAATATTATAAAAATACTAAATTATATAAATATTGAAAATATTTATTCTTAAAACATAAAATAAGCACACGAATACTCTCTCAATCACGCCAGTGTATTACTGTGTTCTTAAACATAAATATGAATTCATAGAATCACCAACTGGACGTTAGGCAACTCTCCAACAAGTTGTTGTGTTACGTAGGCCCGTCGATTTTCCTCGTATTCCTTTTCCTCTTCTACACATAGACCGCGAGGGTCGACAACAATCTTCTCAAGTACGAGAGCGTTCCACCAAAAGCACTTCACTAATTCAAGTTCACAGGGCCGACCCGTATAGCCACGGATCTGCACTACTTTGAGAAAATAGTGGGGCGATCCAGCGACCTTCTCTACGGTCTCCTCATGTTCTGGAATGTCACACCACATTAGCTCCACGACGAACTCCTCTAGCAAGGGAGCCGCCTTAAGGATCGAAACAAGTTGAAGAAAGTCCTTGTTCCTGTCAGCTGAAAACCGCAGGACTAGTTTCTTCAGTTTCGTTAGTTCTAGATATGGCAACCGATAATCAACATACATGATTTCCTTCGATGTGCCACCCCACAAGGTTAGAACCTCCAATTGGTGAAGACAGTGGCGAAGAGTGTCGAAAACATCATTGTAGAATTCAGGATAGCTTGAGGTAATCCAGACATCTACCAGTTTAGGTAGGTTCTTCAGTAATAGTATCCCACCAGGTGCGTCAACAGAAATAGACTTAAGGTTAATGTTTTCCACCACAACTCGTTCTAGTCTGCGGCATTCGCGTATCTCCAGATGCTTCAGTCTGAGAGATGGATCCGAAATCCTGAGATTCGTTAATCTACCTGATTTCCATACGACCAACTGCTCCAGAGACGGGCAGTGAGCCAAATAAAACTCAATGGCTTTTCCAGAAACATTTAGGGACTTCAAAGACAACACTTTGAGTGACGATAGATCAGTACAATCCTGGATGAACTTTCGTCGAAAATCACACTTTCTTATATAAAAGTAATAATTAAAAGTTCCATAAGGAACTGTAAGATCCAACTCCAGCCTCTCAACTTTCTTTCCAATGGCATAGACAACCCAATCTCTGATCGTAGGCTGCCAACATTTGCCTAGATCGCAACAAACGCGGAACTCTACCAATGTGGGTGATTCGCACCCTTGGCAGACTTTGTCCACCCAGTCGACGAACTTCTGATGACCATATTGTTTCTCATTGGCATCAAAATGTAAAGGAAGCCTCCATTCGCCTCTGCTGATGCGAGACGAAAGAGTACTGGTCCAAACCTTCTTAAAGGGTAAATAAGGTACGATGAGGCTGAGCATCTGGTGGGGTATTAGATCAGCATCATCATCTTCATCACCACCGTAGAATTTGATCACCCGGCCGGCATATTCTTTGGTGGCTTTGAAATCGAGGCGTAAAGTACTCTTCCAGCAGTTTCTCCAGTGAGACGAAAGAATACTGGTCCGTACCGCTTCCTCGACCGGTAAATACGATACGATGGTGCTCAGAATCTCGCCGGGTAGCTGGCTTATTCGATCAGCAGCATCTTCATCAGCATGTCCAGTATTACTTTTACGTCGCTTAGCATGAGGATCCATGGTTAATTAGAATTCTACAAGCACAATTATGTTGAAGCAGCTGAGATAAAGAACTGAAGAGTTTCAGAATAGGGTTTTTCTTTTGGGAGATTTCACATAGGGGATATATAATTACAAACGTGAAGATCAAATCAATGCATGTATACATTCCTAATTGGATTCGACTCTGTAATTAGTTAGTTTGCTTTGATTTAGGAAATTGTATATTATTACTTATTAGGAATATACCGTTTCAGAAAAAATATTATTAGGAATATAATAATCCAGGTCAATAGAGATATCAGTTTGGATCAGTTTTATACTACTTCCGTTCGGTCAAATATTTTTATATTGTTTTGTTAACCGTTACTCGATCACAAAATACATCTAAAAGGCTAAAATTATATCGTGAAATAATTTGAGAAAAAATTATATTAAAATAGTCCAATATTTATATCATATAAATATAATTTTCTAATTTTGTTTTTTAGATGTGATTTATGAGTAATTTAATTCTAAAAAAAAGGTCAACAAAAGTGAATGTAAAACTTTTCACTAAAACATACGAATAAAAGTTTCTCATTAATTATTACCAGTATTTATGAAAACTCTAAGAGACACATTTAATTAATTTAATTTATAAAAATAACATAGAAAGAGAAAATTTATGAAATAAGCAATTGAGGACATTCGGTAATTTTCCGGAGTTAAAAAGGCTAAAGGAAAAGTAGTTTTAAAAAATGTGGAGTTAAAAAGGTTAAAGCAAAAGTAGTTTAAAAATTATGGAGTTAAAAAAGGTTAAAAAGCAAAAGTAGTTTAAACATTATGGAGTACAAAGTGGATGTGGAATTCGAACTCGGGACAGCCTATGAAAAATACCGATAACTTAACCAAATGAGCTACTCCCTCCGTCTCACAAAACATTACCCGTTAGGGTTGGCACGAAATTTAATAAACTGAGTTAAAGTAATGGAGTAAAAATGAAAAAGTGAGTGGAGAAGGTTACATTTTGAGAATGTGTGGTAATAAAGAAGTATATTGATATTAAAATAATGTTTTAGTATGTAGATAGCTTCCTTATTTAGTAATGGGTAAAGTTTTGTAAGACGTCCGAAAATGGAAAGTGGATAAAATTTTATGCGACGGGATTACATTATATTCGTTAATAGATAATAAACGAATTCAAATCTACACAATTTTTCTGAACAGTGCCATCTTCTCCAATGCAAGTCCCTTAATTTTCTGAATATTTCAAATTGGTCCCTGCGACCTCATAGGTGCTTAAAACTCCATTGAAACATCTCAAAACGCAGCAAGCTCAAAATACTTAATCAATCCTCATGAAATCGTATTACAACAAGACAAATCCAAGAACCCAGAGCAATATTAAAGGTTTCTCCAAATACTTTCAAAATCAGATTCCCCAAATTTTTCTACCAAGAAAACGAATCCAGCCATTCAAGATCGATAAGTGTCGGATATATCAAGATGAAGTACTGCGGGCGAACAGTAGTCGATTGAACAAATCCTCCAATCTGGTTTTACTTGTATTATCCTCTTTCCTGACCTAATTCTTATTAGGATTAGGATTGAAATAACCATTATCACACCCCTAAATTACTTTAATTAGGTAATTATTACCTAGGAAAATAAGGATTCGTTGCAGATTTCCCATTAATACTGGAAAAACACTCTCCGAATCCTTATGAGATTCTAAGTTTCTGAAGTTCTATATATAGACCAAATTACTATTCACAAGTTACAAATCATATCCAAGAATCAATATCCACTTCAATATTTCTTGAATATTGTGCTACTACAAAGTCTTAAAGGTTCTTGCCGGAAGAGGTTTTCAATTCTGAATCCCTGAATATTGGTATTTATAATTAATTTACTGTCACTTCCAAAAGACCAATCGGAGAAAAGATCAGGAATCAGACATGAAAAATATTCTTCAATCAGTAGTTCGATTTCTTCAAGAACAAGTAGAAATTATATATCCAAAACGAGAAGTGAATACTCACGTCAAGAAAGAAGAAGTGTTTACCTGCCAAATCTGCCTCGAGACCTTAAATTTGGGCAAAAAAATGAAGAATGGAAACCAATGCTCGCATCCATTCTGCAACGACTGCACCATCAGATACATACAGTCCACCCTTGAAAGCAACAACTCTGGCCAGATTCCGTGCCCTGCTGTCACCTGCCGCCGCAAGCTCGACCCTCATGCATGGGCCCCGATAATTGGGCCAACCTTGTTCGTGCGGTGGTGCGACTTTCTAGTCCAGACGGCAGTGATAAATAGAGCTATCTGCTACTGTCCAAACGTAAAGTGCAACGAGATGATCGTAAACGAGTGTGGTGGGACACCAGGGCGATCAAAGTGCCCTAGGTGTAAGAATTTGTTTTGTTTCCGGTGTAAGAAGAAGTGGCACCCTTTCCGTTGGTGTGTTCAAGATAAGGAGGACTTGGCGGTTCAAAGGCTAGCTAAGAATAATAAATGGATGAGGTGCCCAGAGTGCCAGTATATTGTTGACCGGATACGGGGATGTTTGCATATAAGTTGCAGATGTGGTGCTCACTTTTGCTACGGATGTGGCAAGCTTATGCAAGAATGTAATGGTTCTTGCGTCAACGATGTACGAGCACCGATTGCACAACGCCTTGGCAGGGGACTGCTTATCGTTCTACTATTAGATTTGCTTGTAGTAAATTTAAATCATATTTTTTTTAGACAGTAAATGTGTGTTATGTGAAATCTTTTAGACCTCATTTGAAATACGCATAATTTATGAATGGCCGGGGTTGTATGCATTGTGACCCTTCTATCTTTTTTCAGTTTTTTTCATATGTTTTTCCTCTGTCTAGCTGGGCAAAATATAGAGTGAGCGAGCTGCCGTTCCTGTAGGAATCATAATCCTTCCTTAATAGGCAATCGTCGAGTAAATTTTCCACAAAAAAATCAGTCAGACAGAGGTGGTTTAAACTTTTAGCAGGTTGTTGTAATTAGAGATAACTTATAACTCAAAAGTAGTGGCATTCATGTTAACTAAGTAGAATGTACTCCTTCTAGTATATATATCAGGATTCACATGACATTTTCGTTTTCTGAAGAAAAAGAACAAATAATGCAACAATCCAAACAGATTAATCATGTAATCACATGTAACAATGCAGCAAGTACCAATTCTGTATAACTAAGAGAATTAACAAGTTAGGACATACTGTAAGGCCGGGAGAACATTGTGCCAAAGGGGAGAGTGAGATATCGAACCAGTCTCCCAGA
>JAYMSL010004842.1:0-10679 GCA_036897195.1 Plantago coronopus
AAGCAAGATAATTCTCTTGCTTATGACTTTTAAGCAACAGATTTAGGCTTTTTGCAACACTTAAGTGCACTTGCTTATAGCCTCCTTTTTTAGTAGTGTCACACGTTGCTATGTATCAGTTATTATGGTGCAGTTATCCTAGATTTGTGTTTTTCTTTTTAAGGAAACCACATATTCATAAACTTAGGAGATAATGTACAGAGTAGTACTATTAGGTCTAGGACAACTAGCTAGTCTAGTCGTCATTTTTGTGCCATCCTGCATAATACAAGCCAAAAGGCACGAAGGGCATATGTCCCAAATACAAGTACTAGATCTAGAACTGTTACACGGAAAATTAGTTGATCTAGGATTATTACTAAGTTCCATACTACCGAATTTTGCCAAAAGATCTGCTGGAGCATTCTCTTCTCGGAATATAGATTGGAGGCGCAGCTCCTCAAAAGACTGTGCTTGCTGCTTAATGTCCTTAGACTAGGGCTTGAGCTTGTCAGAGTGGTGGTGTGTTCCTGCAAATACAATGTATAGCATATTGTGAGTCAGTCTGAACAACAATCTTCTTAATTTTACAACTTACAACGAATTGCTAATGAAAGTCCAGATCGAATGGCCCGGAGCTCCGAAACATTGTTGGTCTGTGTTCCTAGATTTGTGTTTTGTGCAGTGCTATTGCACTTATTTTGAATTATTTCCTAACACAATAAATTTGTTGTTACCAATAAGAGAAAAATCAATAAAATAAATATTAATTGTTGGAAAATTTTACCTAAAAGTATACTCAATATTGTTGATTGATGTTAATGGTAAAATAAATAATGTATGTCATAAAACATTTCAAGTTCATGATAGTGGAATATTTGATAACTGATAAACAGTTGGTGTTAATGATAAATAGTTGATGTGTAATGTAAATAATCAATTATTTCATGGCAAAATACTTGATGTGTAATATAAATAGTCGATGTTTCATGGTGAATTGTTAATGAATTGTAAATAGTTGATGTTTATTAGAATAATTGATGTTTATGTTAAAACAATTAATGTTTTATTATAAATAGATAATGTTTTAAAGTAGATGTTTCATAAAGACCACTTTTAGCGGAATCCCAAAAGAACTCTTTATTACTCTCTTCATTTTTATAATAACTTCCTAACTCCTTATGTGAGAGTATTGTGTGAAGAAAGTTGAAAATTGATGATAAAGTAAGAAAAAGATTAGAATAGTGAAAAAATAAGAAAAAATAATAAAGATTTGGTAAGTGAGATAAAAACTTTCCTTTTGTGCGTTAAGAAGTTTGTAATATAATGCCACAAAAATAAAGCTAGGAAGTTTTATTGGAACGGAGGGAGTATTATACTCATCTCTTTATTTTGCCTTCGAAAAGTAAACTGAACCTTTTTGTGTAAGGTCTCGTTCAATTCACCTAAAAATCCGTAAACGATACTAAATGGACTTGAAATAAATTCTAGTACAAATTTAAAATACGCAAACTTAAACTGAACAGAATAAACATAAACTGAACTAAATAACTGAAATTAAGGTGAACCGAATAGATACTAAAAATATTTAGTATCTAAATTAATACAAAACATCTACTAGTTTAAGGTATATCTTTTTGTACTTTATTAGAAGAAGAAAAAAAGCATTTATCATTTATGTAAGAAAATAAAGCATCATGGATGTTCTTAAAAATATCAATCCATCTTTTTATCTCACAAGTCATCGGTTCGAGTCATCTTTGCCTCTTCAAAAAAAAAAACAAAAAAAAACTAATACCGGAACAATTGTTGACGACTTCATGCCAACCAAACTGCAGGACTGCAGTGTGCAGGTTCTCAAGTCATAATCACAACTGATCATGGTGTTGAGTTGAGCTAATTATACATACATAATTTTGGAGAACACATGTATATCGTGCTGTGCGATCGGTTTTAAGAATCGCAGTTAGCAGATCAACTTGATTTCCAGTAACACCAGCTCATTGTTTGACTTTCATTCTCAAGAGCGCAAAGCTGATTCATTAGCCTCCGGTGTAAGCATGGACACAGCAGTTCCTGCATGAAGACATGGATTAACTAACCTGATCATATCAACAGCCTTCATGGAGCTGAATCTGTCCACTCTACCATTCAGCTCTGTTTGCACAAGAGACCAATTGGTAAAGGTGACGAAACAGCAATCACCTTGCGTATGGATACGATAGATTTTACTTGCGCTAGATCCTGAGTAGCAAACAAAATATGCAAGCCATATCAGTTGACCAGAAAACTATGCTTATATAATTCCCATGTGTATACGGCAGTGCCTAACCTTATTGGACCTCTTTTGCATCATCTTTCGAATGTGTACGTCAGTCTCCAATTTTATATCAGACTATTTACGATTAATTAGCCAAGCCTGCAGTTAACTAAAGAAGTCTCAGTACTGCTAACACAATATGCTGGACAGCCTGGACTGGAGACAAACGTGTACATGGATCGCACAAATATGAAGCAATGAGAGCATTTACCCTTAGAATGAATATTGATTCTACGCAAATAGTTCTTGGGACTCCATCGGAGACGACCAGTAGCGTAACAAAGATTCCACAGTCACCCTCCTCGTTGCACTGAGCATCGAAATGAAAAACCGACATCCATCAATTTTATATTCCTCTAATGGATTCCTGTGTCCAAAACTTCTTACATTCACCTATAAACAGGACAAAAGCCATTAAGGATCAAAAAAGACATTTCCAGACGGTAGCTGAACGAAGAGGAGCATACCGCAGAATTAAGCCTGTTCATGTTGACGAGATGATCTCTCCAGAAGCAATCCAGAGTTTTTACAAGAACTGCTCTCTACATGTGTGATATAATAGCAGAATTATAGTTGACTCAGCAAAACATTAGAACTGAATAGATAGCTCAACAGATGAAGAAAAACATACGACAGATGGATATAAGATATAATTACCTCAACTCCCCGGATATATGTGGAGTCATAGCCTGATTCTTGAACAACATCGAGATATGAAGCAATTAAATAATCTCCGAGGTACTTGCAAAGTAGATTAACAGTCACTCTGAATTTTCCATCTCTGTTAGAAGATATCCAAGAAACACAAAGTTAAAAACATGTTACAACATCAACTCAAAGAGATGGCCAAAAAGAGTGAACTCAACAACACGCACTTTGTTGAATCGTCAGAACATATGGTTAGCCACCGTTTTAAAGACAGGTTCTTCATACGGATGCCTCGAAAGGAATTTGGAGGCGTAGGCAAAGTTGGTAAGTGAAAGTTGTCAATGTCAATAGAACTAATTTCATGGAGTTCCATAAGGGATTCCAACATAATATCCTCAGTAACCCCTGTAAACGAGTCTGCAGATAACCAATTTTTATTACAAATTTTTTATGAATGAAAATAGAAAAGGTAAATACTAAAGAAGCACACACCTCCCAACACCTTTCCAGAAATACGATTGAATTCTTTCAAGAGTCTCCCCAAATTCCAGCTGCTGGGATGCTAAAAATATTCGAAAATGTTACTTGACAATGATGCACAAGTGCCAATATCATAAAGCTCTAACAAATAACTCCAAGTTACTTAAACTACCGTTGTTGGGTCAACATTCTTGAAAATAATTTCATCAACCACGGCTTGCATGTACCTAAAATCCAGAAAATAGCAAGCTATTTAAGCTGGATAACATGGTTAATTGGCTATTATAATCTGAATATTCAGGGACGCTGCTTTAAAGCATTCTTTCAAGGACTACATTGCTTGCATGTTTGAGATCTAAGACATCCCATCACAGGAACCATGTCACTTACTGGAAAATATGCTGTGAGCAACTCTCAGAATCACCATTTAACATTAATTGACGAAGACTGTAAACATGTTTTCTTTGCACCTGCAAAGAAAAAATAAGGACTCAACCCCAAATAAGACTACATATACTTGAGACCTAAGCAGCATGGTTTAAAGGAAAAATTAGTATTACAAATGTCATATTTGGATAGATAGTACCTCTAGGACTTCGTCAAACTCCACAAGACTCTTTCTTATGCCGAAGAAATATTTTTCCGCATTAATTTGAAGGGCTAAAAGCTGAATCCAAACCGAAGAAGATTAGTAGACAAATCCAGAATCCAGATTGTCATAATGTTTCACTAGTGGGGATTATTTACCTGCTTTAAAATTCCACGGCCCTCTATTGGGATAATCTCATCACTCATAACTCGAGATATAAGTTGTACTGCCCACTCAGTATCAAGATTGAATTTCTGAAACATCTCATCCTGCAAGCTACAAAGTCGTTTACACCAATTAGATAAAAAACACTCTATAACAGCCAGCAATAAATGCCAACGTGAAATAAAAGATAGCAGAGAGCAGACAGTCTCAACAAACGATGGGAAGCCCAAAAGAGGAACAAGATACTATAGAACATACCATCACTGTCCTCTAATCACTTGTGCATTCAGTTTTTCACGTTACTGGGTCTCATGGACCTCTTTATGATAAATACAATAAAGAATTTAATCACATGAGAAATGAATTTTACCTAACCATAAACCGTGTTGATCCAGGATCCCCTTGCCTCCCTGCTCTGCCACGGAGCTAAAAAAAATATAAGAGATCCAAATTACAGACATACCAAGGATAAGTGGATAAAAATGAAGTCATTGAATGTTGAAATGGTCATAATATTCTTTAGTATCTACTTAGCGTCGAGATAAAGCACCAACAATGAGATGATACCTGGTTATCAATCCTCCTGGACTCATGTAAAGAAGTCCCAATTACATGAAGTCCTCCCAGCTGCTTGACCTCTACCCCTTCTTTGAAAGAGTGAACTTCACAGTCCTTGAGAACTGATAGATAAGCAATAGCAATACAAGGACCAAGTGGGTACATCTCAGCCTCCTCGTCTACAAGCCTCTGTAACTCCGTCAACTCCATTGACTGGCTCATTCCAATAGATTCAGAAATGAGAGTTCTTGCTTCCTCATAAGTAAATTTCTTACCCTCACTTTTGCATACATATTTAGCTGTGGACCCAATAAATGACAAGTTAGATAGAGTCTGAGACTAGATTTATAAGGTAATCTTGTAAGGCTACACTAACCCATAAGAGCCGCCTTAGCTAGCCAACCTAGTGATGATGGTCCAACATGTACTTTAGATAAGACCTGCAAAGAGGAAATCCATGTAAAGAGATCGTATTAGAAACTTCCAGATCTTTGTTTCTTATATAAAATTAGTAATTACCTTTTCTGAAGTCGGACCCTTGTCGATTTCTTCGTCTAGGATCTTCTCGGCGAGTGATGAAAGCAAAGCATCTTCCATCACTTCTTTAGCAAGCATCTAACAGAAACCCAATGCCAAAGGTGAATTTTCATATATATATATATATCTAGTCACAAGTACAAGCATATAATGGAATGAATGTTGAGATACAAATAAATTTCACTGTTTACTACAGGCTGCATAAAAAATGAAATGAAAATACTCGAAGTGCAAAAAGATAAATTTGGTAGGTAGACAGACACCTTTGGATTTCCTCCTAGGATAATGTCAGTTCCCCTTCCTGCCATGTTTGTTGATATTGTAATAGCATTTTTTCTTCCTGCCTGGGCAACAGTTTCAGCTTCTCTACCAGCATACTGCACAAATATAGATTGTTAAGTAACAAACAATTATAATCATAAATTACAAAGGAATCCAGAGATCTTAAGGTCATTGAATGATAACCTTGGGCCGTGCATTCAGGACATTGTGAGGAATTTTCCTTTCTGTCAGTAATTCCGATAGATACTCAGAATTTTCAACACTGTAAAACACCAAAAGCAACTGTAAGCTCATCTTTTATGATGAAATAGCAGTAGAGTAATGCACGAGGCATATACCTCGTGGTCCCAACCAAAACAGGCCGGCCGAGATTAAACATAAATTCGATTTCTGCACGTACATACTGCCATTTCCCTTCAGCAGTCTAATCACACAGAACATTAACAAAACGGATAAGTAAATTGGTGACTCAAATAATCAGAAAAATGTGTTGAGCAGAACATAATTTATCTTACTGCAAATGCTTGAATCGGTAAATCAATACGAATATTTGGCATATTTGTCGGTACTTCAATAACAGGCGTCTGGAACATTTTTAAGAACTCTTTTTCCTGCGATAAAAGACCAAAAAGCATCTAAATCAAACAGCTGATAATCATTATTGGATAATGAATTGCAGCAATCAAGATTATATGTAACCTCAGTCTTTGCTGTCCCAGTCATCCCTGAGAGCTTTGGGTATAGCTTGAATAGTGATTGATACGTAATTTGGGCCACAACCACAGAGTCAGCCTATAAAGCTTCATGCATTATGAAAATAGAACTTGGCAGTGTAGTACCATGACAACCAAGTACAGAGAAGTCATAATCACGATTCACAAAACCTGAATCTTTAGCCCTTCTTTAGCTTCCACTGCCTGATGGATGCCCTCAGACCATCGCCGTTTTTCTTCCACTCGTCCAGTTAACTTCAAATCAAAAGGTCAAAAATACACCACTTAATAAATTGAAACTCAAAGATTACTTCCAAGACATTTAGAAAATTCATTCACCAGAAAAAGAAAAAGAGAATGAACAAACAGGAGAATAGATAATTGAATAATAACACCACATTCACAATATTCATGCACATCCATATGCGTCTCAGATGAAATTCACAATGTAATGCTGAATATCATATAGTCCACCCAAAATCTCATGCACTTTTCAACAATACAAAAGTACATGGCTGCGAGGTCATGCCACTTTCGTAATGAGAAGCAGAAGGCAGATGCCTGGCGAGAAACTTTAATGATACCTCATTAATAATGAGAGCTTTTCCATTGCGTACAATGTATTGGACATCACGCCTGTAAAATTCTTTTGCTTTTAGTGCAGTCAAAACAAACCTGCAAGTTTAAAATGATATATATCATAAAAACAGGGCCACCTAAAATAGGAGTTTGTTGAATGGCTAGGATTGCACAATTTCCTGTCGGATCAAGGAATGGTGAATGTGCGTGTGTGTGTGTGTGTGTGTTTAACTATCTTATCAGCTTGTCGAAGAAAGTGACAAAATGATAACAAAAATGAATAATAAGAACATAACAATCTATAAATAAAAAAAATATGGTGAACAGGTACCTCGCCCAAGGATCATTTTCATCCCAGAGGTCATTTGTTTCCAAAGCCATCTCTGCTAGTACTATACCTCCCTCGGTAAGTTCAACTGAGTTTTCCTTAAGCTCTACATTGTAATGCTGTCACACAAACCGTGTAAGCTCAACATAATTCCATATTGAAAAATAAATCAGAAGGAACTGGGCCTTACTAGTCCTCGTATAAGCAGTTCAGCTACTTTTGCAGCGACTGGATATCGAGCAGCATCTTTACTTGCCTGGAATATGAAAGTTACCAAAATAGGTCTTGGGAACAATAAATACTAGAGGATAAAAAATTATTTTGACAGCTCCTTTTTATTATTTCCTTTTGTGATCGTATAATTCTTCTGGTTTGGAAGGATGATCACAATAATACGCAGATCACATCTGTAACTCATTTGTGCAGGAAGTTTTGACTAATTACCTCACCACTTATCAACAAAGGATTACGACCTTCATCAATTAACACAGAATCAACTTCATCCACTACTGCAAAATGGAAGGGCTTTGGCCTGTTACATGATACAATACGTGAATAATCACTAAAAGAATACCAGGCCTAACTATGAGTGAGATAATACAGGAAGTTACCATCTCATGACAAGCCGGTCGCTGCTTGCAGCCAGATTATCTCGCAAATAATCAAAACCAAGTTCCTGTACCAATGAAGCGGGTGAGGAAAAGCTTGAGGTTTTGAAAGGCCTAATCGACTGATAGAGGGCAATACACCAAATGGCTCCAAAATGTACAAATACAAACACAGTGAAACCTACAGAATTATTGGTGTACGTAATGTCACAGCTATAGTTGGATCTTCTCTGCTCAGGAGTCATCCCTCTCTGCATGCATAAAGGAAATGGGATAACACGCCAATTAGTGGTTTTTCTATCAATTGGCATAAGAGATTTTGCACGACATATTTTCATTGGTGAAATGCTGTAGACCAAAGAAATATATAGAATTACTTGTATAAGTCCAACCGACAGACCAAGAAAGCGATGCACACGCCCCATCCATTCAGCATCCCTTTGAGCAAGATAATCATTGACAGTCACCACTGCCATACAAACAACTTAGTTCTGGTATGTGCAAGGGACATTAAGATACCAGTGAACTATCACAATCGAATTTCACTCACGTACACTTTATGTTTATATATAGGCATTCCAACTAAATTTGCATCAAATCAAAGGAATAAAGTCAAAGAAAACGGCACATCTTTAATTGGTTTATCACCAAAATTTATAAAATGTGATCCATGTAAGTGTAGCTGGTGCAAGTAGTAAAAAATATCATTTGTCAACAAAAATAATTAAAAGAAAGTACCATGCACACCCTCCTCGCTCAGCGCATTGAGATAAGCTGCTAAAGTGGACACTAAGGTTTTCCCTTCCCCAGTTTTCATCTCAGCAATTGACCCATCATGAAGAACAGCTCCACCAATAATCTGCAATCAAAAGTACTTGCTTCTTATTATGCCTTTACATTATTATCATACTTCATAGTATATCTAGTCAAACAAATCAGGCGAATCAGAGAAATGCTTCATGTTATATGGAGTTTCGAACACAGATAAAGTATTAATTTTGTGCATAGAACACTTCAACACAATAAGATATATCTTTCTAACATTACAAACACAAAACCTGGACATCAAAATGGCGCATTCCAAGCTTCCTCCTTGCAGCTTCACGAACTACTGCAAAAGCCTCTGAAACAACAATTAACAAAAAAATTAAAAAGAGCATCATCAGAGAACCCTTAATTAAAAAAATAAAAAATCAAACAACTTAAGATAGTAGGAACTAAATCTCCCACCAGCTTGAATATCTGCTAGAGTCTCTCCCCGACTTAACCGACTACGAAACTCCACCGTCTTTGCACTCAACTACAACAATTGAAGTGGGGGCAAATGATTAAAGAACAATCCAGAAAAAAATGAACCGAAACACATTAGATAAATTTGAAGTTAAAATTAAACCTCTTCATCAGATAGCTTCTCAATCCTGGGTTCAAAAGCATTGACAGAATTGACGAGCCTATAATAGTCTCGAACCACCCAGTAGTTCAAGCTGCTGAATTCACTACATTTCTTCTTAATTCCACCAATTTTTTCCTAGAAAGATTGAAACTTTACAATCAAGAAAGCATTATAGTTCACAATCAACTGAAAATTGATTACAGATTTTTGAGAAGTATTACCTTGAGTGATGCGGAGATTGGAGTAGGAGTGAAACGCTGACGAATTACGGGAGGATTGGTAAGAGAGATTGGAGAGGACAACCTAGGTCGGGTGCATAGAAGAGCTGGAGGTTGACGATGGCGGGGTATCGGCGGTGAGAGGCGGACAACGGTGGTGGTCATTGGAGCTGCTGTACCGGGGTTTATGGAGGAGCTATGGTTTAACCGTTTAAGCCTTTTGTCATAATTCGCAGATTTTATAGGAAATTTCGCGTTCCGAATGAGTGAGCGACTTAGAAATAATCTGCGACGACGTATAATACCAAAATCCGCGGTTTACCTAGAATAAAAGCGTGGTCTAGAAAAGTTTTAAATTTCTCGGTTCTACCGGTAGTTCAATAGGTAGAACCGGGATTTCGGAAGAGACCGGCACGATATGGGTAAATTTTCGGTCGAGATTCCGGTTCAATATTTAAGGCTAAATGACGGAAATTTTCGAGAAAAACTCGGTAAATATCGGTCCGGTTCGCCCGGTTTGTTAAGAAAAAAAAGAAAAACTTCAAATGAAAATCAGTAAAATGGTCAAAAGACTCAACCGAATTCCCAAACTCAAAATCAGCTTTCTTCCTCACGTCATTATGCTGAATCTGCTCTTCACGCCATCTCTCAGGCGAGATTCCGGCGAGGCGCGCACCGCCTCACTCATCTCTCTCTCTTCAGCCCGCCCTTCTCTATCAGAGATCATGCGGAAACGAATGAGACAAACAAATGCTTAGAATGATTTTCTTCTGTATTGATCCAAATAAAAAACTGAAAATACTTTACAAACTTGCTACATATATATACTAATCTCAAAAGGCGCGAAACTAATCTATAAGCACGCTGATTACACGAATTAACTATACCTATCTCTAGTGCGCATCAAAACGCGTTTAAGCCCTAACAGAAACCGCAAGCATCGTGCTGTAAATTGTCTCGATTTATTACTCTGGAGTCTAGGTTTAGAAACCCTAATTTATCTGATTTGGGGATGCTCACGCTTTTATGTTCTTCACCGTATGGACGCTCCGTGCGGTAGTTGGAACGAACTAACTGTTCGTTATTTGCTCTGTTTGATTCTTCACACATTCTTCGCTTAATCTCGTCGATCTCTTCGATTAAATTCACTGCTCTTTGAGATTCCCCCTCAAGATGGGAATGAATATCAGTAATTCCCATCTTTCTCAACATCATTTTCATAAAAACGGAAGAAACAGTTTTGGTAAACACATCTGCGAGTTGTAACTTTGTGTGCACATAT
>JAYMSL010004843.1:0-10678 GCA_036897195.1 Plantago coronopus
ACCCGAACTTGTGACCGAGCTTAACGTGATGTTGCATTGATCTCTAGTCAATCTCATTACGACTAAAATGAATTGATGACACTAAAATCACCAACACATATTCTTCTAAAACCAACAAACTCTAGCCAAAAAGCCTCAAGAAACTCAGAGTTGTGCAATAAAATGAAGACTGTAGCGGTAACTGGAGCATCAGGATACATAGCTTCATGGCTAGTCAAGTTCTTGCTCAACCGCGGTTACACTGTCAAAGCTTCAGTCCGTGATCCCGGTTCACTTTCTAGCTATACTCTATTTGCTTTCTTATCTTGGTCCCGGGTTGACAATATAGTGTAGTGTGCCTGTGTGACAAGTGATTAAGTCTAAAACAGTTCACATTAAGATTGTTATGCATGCAGATGACCCAAAGAAGACGCAACACTTGCGTGCGCTGGACGGAGCCACTGAGAATCTTCATTTGATCAAAGCTGATCTGTTGGAAGAAGGTGCATTTGATGCTTTAGTTGACGGTTGTGATGGTGTTTTTCATACTGCATCTCCATTTCACGAAGCACTTAAGGATCCACAGGTTTGTGTTTTGTTCAGCATCTTTAGACTGTGTTTAATTCTGCTTTGATTTCATTAGAGTATGTTTAATTCTGCTTAGACAAGGTGTAAGTTTTTGATACCTTTCCCTGCAAGAAAATTTCGGATAACTCGTGGATAGGCCTTCTGATAGTATCATAGTAACTATATTGACTGCATTATCTTATTTGTTCGTCTAGGCGGAATTGATTGAACCTGCATTGACGGGGACACTCAATGTTCTTGCGTCATGTGCAAAAGCCCCATCTGTAAAAAAGGTGGTTTTGACATCATCTGTAGCTTCGGTTTATGTTAATGGTAAGCCTCTACCGCCTGAAGTAGTAGTTGACGAGACTTGGTGGTCTGATCCGGAGTACTGCAGACAGAAAGAGGTATGTTTGATGTACTCATATGTAGGTGATTTCGTAAGAGTTATCATATGTATCTAGACAATCTAGTTCATAAGCAGCATAGTATTGGGAAACAGAATTGATCGAAAAGGAAACCGAACATACAGAGTAATACTTAATTGTATTGTTCCCCATGGAGTTAATGAAATGGTAGTATTATGAGGTCTACTATTATTTTCTGAGGTACTTTTGTGCACTGATCTCTCTTATATGAACAACTTTTCGATTAGCAATGGTATGTGCTTTCAAAGACATTAGCTGAAGAAGCTGCCTGGAAGTTTGCAAAAGAGAAAGGTATCGACCTCGTTGTCATAAATCCAGCAATGGTAATCGGTCCACTCTTGCAGCCGACTCTTAACACAAGCTCTTCTGTGATTCTCAACGTGCTAACTGGTACGCTCTATATATATCTACATTACTGAGTTATATCACTGATCGACCTAATCTGTCCCCTTAGTTTATCTAAACTAAAATTTTGCTTCTTCTGGTTGACACTTGATGTATTCCGTTCGGTTTATCTGCAGGTGCAGAAACGTTTCGAAATGCTAGCTACGGATGGGTGAACGTGAAAGATGTTGCAATGGCACATGTTCTGGCATATGAGGATCCTTCAGCAAATGGAAGATACAATACAGTTGAGAGTGTTGCGCACTTCTCTGAAGTTATCCAAATATTACATGAACTTTACCCAACTCTTTCTCTTCCTCAAAAGTAAGTTTTCATCGACTTTTTATATGGTTACACGTGAACAGATAAGCGAACGTCTTCTCTTCAAAGGATTACTTAATACGTGGTTGCCATTATTGTATGGTTCCATTCGTGATACCTGATACATTCTGGGGGAATCTGTTATGCAGGTGTCACGACGGAAAGCCGTTTGCACCAAAGTACCAGTTTTCTAGAGAGAAAGCGGAAAGTTTAGGTGTTAAGTTCATTCCGTTGAAGGAAAGCATCAAGGAAGCTGTTGAGAGCTTGAAGGAGAAGAACTTCTTTACTGATCCACCAGCTAGTTAAACTTCCCCAAAGTTGTCGATTCAGAGAAACAAGAGAGTTCTGTTACAGATGCACATTACCTGAAATACAGTGAGCTTTGAAAACTAGTCTAATTATACAGGCCTAATGCATCATGCCTTAAAATTTCTGAAAGTAAATGTCAACATATGCTATCAAAGTATTATCTCAAATTAGCATGTATACCGTCATCATTTAACCTCGATCAACCAATTTCATTGCAGACCTCATTTACTAAGAAGCAAGTCATGCTATGGATGTGCTGGTTAAGCATGTTAGCAGACTAGCAGCACAATATTTGTATCATCTATTCTTCTGGGAATAAAACGTTTCCTAGTGTTGAAGCACATATGTTTCGGATAGTTTAATTGTATGTGCAGTGTTTAACCAAGTTGACAAGCACGAAAGGGAAGTAACATAATACTTATGCAACCAAAATGCAATGAGCATGACAAAAATCATTACTCAGTTAGTCGAAAGGAGACCTTTTTACAAACAGTAATAGTAACAAAAGATTCATAAACTATGTTGCAAGAAGAATGTCTGGTTCTTATAAACAAAACTGATACAAACAGAGCACTAGATTCATGCAGTCATGCAATGTCCATGAAAATGTCAAGTAAATCGCATCTAGTATGATAAGCTTAAACTCAACGAACATGTATCATAAACATAATTCCGATGAAATTCACACAGCCAGAAGTAACTTATACTAGCATATCCTATGACCAACATAGTCATCAAATAAGCATACATTGATTCAGTTTTCAGTCAACAAAAACCATAATTCCCTGAACTGCACCAGATGCTGGAAAATGATATTTTCCCAATCTTATTTATTGTCCTTATTTTTCATGAAAAAAATGGAAGTCTATTAATTTATAGTCAAGTATTAATCCTTAAAGTAAGGCAGCAAGTATTCATAATGACAAGGTGTATCTTTTGACTATGACTCATTAGTGTGTGATAAAAGATTATTTTTTTTAACAGCAAAGGTGACTCGAAAAAATGAGTAACAATACTTTTATAATATAGTTTTATTACATTTTTTGGTAAGGTGATTATAAGAATAATTCGTAGTCAAAATAGTAAAGTTAAAAAGTTATTAAAGGGATTGAGGGGATAGTGATCCACACCCTGTATATCTATCTATTACTCCTAGTACTACTTTCTCTCCTCTCACATAATTTATGACATTCGGCTGTGTTATCGATGTGGTTTTCAGGAAATAGGCAAGTTTCTTTGATGATAGGTGTCTTTCCTTGCTGTTGAAGATATTCAGAGGGAAGAATTCTGATAAAAAAGAGAGAAAAGAGTCGAAGACAATGGGAATTGATACACTAATGAGCAGCTCAACCTATGATGAAATCTCCATGCAGCACAGCTTGCAGTTTTCTGATAGCCTCAAGGTGATGTGTTCTCATTTCTGAATTCAAATTTATCGGATTTCAGTGTATCATGTTTTGCTGTTTACTGATAAACTCGCCATTGGTTTTTCTAGGATTTGAGAAATCTGAGGGAACAATTGTACACTGCTGCAGAACATTTGGAATCTGCGTACAATAATGATGAACTTAAAGAATTGTATGACGTTCTTGTTATTGTTCCAATTGTAAATGATATTAGCTAGTGATAATTTTATCTATGAATTTATAAGAAGGAACATGTTTTGCAGTATGGTTGAATCCTCGAAAGAGTATGTTACTGATGCTCTTGTGAGTACTGTGGATCACTTGGGTTCTGTAACTGATAAATTCAGCAAGTTCTTGGACGAACAGGCTAACGAAATTTCTGCGACGGATATTAGATTCTCTTGCATTGAACAGGTAAAAAGCATTTATAAATAGTTCCACTTTTCTTCGTCGATGTAAGATTCTAGTGTAAGTTGGTTTAACAACTATGTAATGTTGCGTTATGTAGAAATTGAATACATACCATAGGTTTGTCAACGCGAGAGGGCTGTCAAGGCATTCGTTGATAACTGATACTCCCAAGTACCATAAGCGGTACACTTGTCCAGGCAATAATCTGTTGTTCCTCTGTTCCTTAATTCATCTCTTCGGATTCTATGACTGTATCTGATATATGTGCATTGGCATGTTTTCGTTTTTCCAGCTGCAGAAACTTTTCAAATTGGGAAACCTGCAGATGTCGCCCGGAGAAGCTGTGCTTCGCGTCCCCAGTCCCAAACCGATCAGGGTAATTTCCTGTGTATAGACCTTTTTGAATTCGTAAGCCCTTGAGTATATATTAGCCATGAGCTGAAAATCTCCAGTCTTTCCCTGGTGACTGTACTTCTTTTCTGCAGGTGACCCGAGTTCTACAGTTTTTCTTCATGTAAGATCGAAGCCACAGACACCAGTTCAGAGGTAGATGAATTTACAAGTGAATAGAATACATCCATCTTTCTTCTAGAACTGGAAGGCTTTATCAGAACCTGATCAATGATCATTCCTTGTATATGTGATTGTACCGATACAGAAAACGGCACTCTGGGGCACCAACACATGATGCATCTCCGAAGCCTCTCAATTTTTCGTTCTCGAAGGGCATGGCTACCAAAGATGAAGGTCAGTGTATTCTTTACTCAGGCAGCTTAATGCGTACGCCTTCATTTACTACATTCTCAGTAAGAGGTCGAATTCCTCACCTCGACCCCATAATTTTGCTCAGGAAAACGTTCAGCTTCACCACTTCGACTTCCAATCAAGAGGTCAGAAAACGTTCAGCTTCACCAGCCCAGGGGTAGATCAGTTTCTCCTATCCGTTCTATCGTGCAACAACGTGTAAGTAACATCATTGCCTCTCCAATTTCGGAAATCATTGGGGAATACATTGCTATTTGCCTTATCTTACAAGTTGCTCATCCTTATGGTTACAGTGGCCATCACAGCCTCGTGGAGCAACTGCAGCGAACACAAAACCTGAGATAAGAAATAATAGAGAAACTGAATCATATGCCAAAAAGAGTAAGCACCTCTTCAAAGCTCTGCTCGGCAGTACACATCGGTCAAGAAAGGACACCGCATCCAAGTGATTCCATGGGTACAGGGACACCACTATGAAGTCTGAAGACAGCACCTTCTGTGCGTTAGATTGCATGAAGCCGAGGAAACTTGAGTATTTATACAAGCATAAATCCTCCAGCATTGTAGCTGTACAAGTTCTTTACATGTTGAACACACTGTAAACAGCTCAAACATAAAACTTTTTGAGGAAAAATATTCAGTAAGTAGTAAAGTATACTTGGAGAAGAAATGGCGATATTTCCTGATGATAGTTTGGCAATATTTCCTGATGATAGTTTGGTTCTTGGAGAAGAAATTGTACTTTATATGCGACTTTTCAAAATTTTGGTATTTCTCCCGAATTGTTAGAACATCATTTTCACCCCTGTTAAACCTAATTCTTGAATCCGTCCATGGGTCTTGGATGATAAAATCCAAGATCAAAAGGGAACTCATCGGTTTTGTGAAGAAAGCATGCTTGTGATTGCTGTCTTTAACATCAGAGGTACCAAATTCTGAATTTGACATCTATTGCAGCTATTCAAACTAGCATATACACACAAAATACTTTATGAGGTAAAATCAATTCAACAGAATACAATATAAACCTTCAGGCGAGAGGATTGGATCTCGAGAAAGCCATCCTGATACGCTGCTCGCTTTGTGTGAATTTGCTTCGTGTATGTCTAGTTTTCAAGCACTCATTTTAACATCGCCTCTCCAATAGATCTCAGAAAAAGTTTGTAATGGAATAAGTTCAGTTCAATACTAGGTGTCTAGTTGTATAAAATACGAAATTTCATTTTACACCATAGCGGAAAATTTACCATCTGAAAGAGAGCGTCTCATAAAGGATACAGAATGGAAAATCCGATTATCTGTAGTCTACCAAGTACAATTTCTGAGTCATAGAACAGATCAATTACGAGAAAGTAGACAGCCTATCTTTTCTTCCTTCCACCCTTCCCAGATTTTGCATTACCAGTTGTTGAAGTAGAAGCACCAGATTTGGAAGATGCAGCAGGCTCTGGCTTCTTATTTCTACCAGGATGACGCGGAACTAGCTCAGCGACTTGATGCATTAGTTGTTTTCCTGCAGTGTACGCCAATAAGAATTAGAAATGATAACTTTGTGATTCTTGTGGAATTTCATCCCCAGTTTTTTCAACCACGAGATCAAAACCAAGACCTCAAAAGAAAAACTGGTGTATATTCACAAACAACAATGGAGGCAGAGGTAGATAGAGGCAACAATTATCTAGTGAGTGACACATATTCTAAGCAGAAGTGATAAGTGAAGCATCTGTCAATAGAGTTTTTAGCACACAGCTGGTGGTACGGGATATATGTTTGGCACAAACTTTATATTTATTTTGTGTCAATTTTAAGCATCAAAGTATATTTGAGTCGTCATATTCGACAACCCAGGGCAATTTCCACTCTATGACCAATCCGCAAAGATGCAAGTACTGTTAGTAAAGCCTTCCGGGTTATTCTAATCAGGGACAAGATCAACTCATTTCATCATATCAAATGTGTTGCCTTACATAAAAAAATAATAATAAAAAAAAAATAAAAAACAAGAAGACACATACAGTTGAAAAGAAGTGCATACTGAATCACTACAGATAGTACCCACAAAAAAAATAAAAAAAGACGTACCTAATATATGATGCAAGGGGAAAAAACAAGTCTCGGCTGAGATCAACTGAACTTTTGAAGTTCACTCCAAATCCAAACTATTCAGATATGATACAGTAATAAATGTATAGATAAACTTCCAAGAGAAGGAGAAATGGAAAGCAAGGAAAATTTGGGGAAAAAGAAGAAAAACTAGCATTTGCTTAACCCAATGAAAACAAGAACTAAGAAAAGTAGAAGAGTGACTCTAAAATGTAGATGCAGATGAATCTCGTTTTACTAGTTTTGGTCCACTTTGGGTCTATTCCATCTCAAGTCTCAACTTAGTTCAAATAGGTAGACTAGACTCACATGTTAAAATGAGATCATGATTAAGTCTTGATAATTGTATCCTACGAGTAGTACGAGCACATACCTTGGTCAATCAATTTCCATTACACAATATAATATCAGAACTTCAAATTTAAAGCAGATTTGAATATAGGTACATAATACTCCATGAAGCTTAATGGGAAATATATTAAGTATCCACAATATAGAGATATATGAACTCCTATCCAAATTATTGTTGTACTCTACATGTGCCTGACCACATGAGCTGACAATTGCGGCCTGATTTTTCAAATAAATATTGCCACACCAAAGTACAGGGCAGGGCACAATTCCATTTACCATTAAAAATAAAATAAACATACAGTACAATTTCTGATATTGAAGTAGAAAGGATTGTCAATATGTCAACAGAAAATGGCAAATTTGTATACAGTGGCAACTAAATGATATCAATACAGAGTGGTAAGAAATCTAGTAAGAAGCACAGACCGCCAAATACAAAGAAACATAGCTGGGGAATGGATCGGGTTTACCAAACAACCAAAACAGCATATATTTGTGAGGTGGCGTTCTTCTTTACTTGTTTAGAATGTTAGAAAATGAACTAATCATCAAGAAATTATGTATTCAATCTACATAAGGTAGGTGATCCATATGCCTGCGAAGCCAGAAAGGGACAACATAGTCCTAAAGTATAACACTATAACCTCACACAAACTTTGTAGCTAACTAGCTATTCTCATTGTTAAATAAAGTATATAGATAAGATGTAGTAGAAGACCTAGTGGTAAGTACATCATGTGCACACATCAGGGAGACCATTAGTAGAATCACTGAACAAGAGAGATATATTACAAAGTCCAGATGATTTTCATGATTAATGGAAATTCAGATAGTGCAGATAGAAGTACGGGCATAAGCTTCAGGTCATGCTTGAAATGATTGCATAAGAGCATGCATCAGTTTAACTTAATTAATTAATGACATCAACTTAAACAGTAACAAACAGAGCAACCTCATTATTGATTAACTCTCTTGGTGATAGAGTTGCTGACTTACAATAAGCATTACCTTAGTATAACGGTGAACAAGTTCTTAAGTAACTAAAGCTTCATAGAACTGTTGATCATAAAAATCACTCGCTCGAGCTGCAAGAATACTAAACAACAGATTAATAAGATAACTAGATAAGTCAATAGTACTTACGGGTAGATATGGCGGGATTGCAGAAGCTCCCATCATCCCTCTTCAACATCACCCTCACCCTTCCCCGTTGCATAAAATCTCGGGGGTAAGCCTTGTCAGTCTGACATTAATGCAATTAGCAATTAAAGAAATAATCTGACTCACATGGAACAAATCAATTCAAACAGCAATAATATAAGTACCTCAACCACACATGGAAGTTTCAGATGTGCACAGCAATCATAAATCTCAGCGCAGGTGGGATTTTCACACGCTTTACTAGCATTAATTCTGCGACCATCAGCTAGTGTTTTCTTTGAATTTATGTAGATTGGATAAAAGACAATCCATCTCTTAATGTTCTGTGCATCAACATCCATAACTTCAGCTCTACCAAATGAAAGATGCTACCTTGCCTTCTCTTTTGTTGTTCGACACCTAAACTGGTACAGTAGCCAATTCTCTCAAAACAGTTGGAATATGAAATAGCATTGCAGGTTCAATATTGAACTCATGTTTCTAGATAGTGCCCAGTTAGAAGTTATCAAAGCCTGATATAGACCCATTTCTTGACCAAGGTGGCTCCAGGCACAGCAATGTCTGCCACCAAATTCTTAAACTTCTTGATCAGATTATGGACGGGACTAGGGAGTCTATGTAAACCAGTTTCTCTTAGCATTACCCAATTTTTTATCCATCTACCATTTAGATTAACCACTATCATACAGAATGTGGCATGAAATCACCAGTGGCATCTTCAGCTTCAATAGCCAAATCCTTTCATTTAATCAAAAGCTCTATCATGTTGACTATATAGATCCAGAAAGCCCGAATGTTAGCTAGATCATCTAATCATCTAATTGTCTAAGGAAACTGAGTAAAACCGAAAATAAAAAAAGCAGAAGCAGAAAAGTGTCAACGTCTCCAGCTAACAATTTTGCAGGGGGGCAGATTGTGAATGATCTCTACAAATGAAAACCCATAACCTAGATCACCGGATTCAGATATGCCAAATTGTTAGCTCAACTTACATGGTTATGATAACATATTTACATGGATAATTACTAGTCAAATCAAATCAAATCGAAAAAAAATAACAAAGACAACAGAGGGGGCATTAGAAAATTGATACCTGGAATAAATTCCTGCGCCCACGGACGAGGATAGAAGATGAAATTAGGAGTGGAGAAGACGCTGGATTTTGGTTAAGCAGAAATGCAGAATGCTGGGATTTTGGTTCTAAGTTCTGACTACTGTGGAATACTGTTCATCGTTTTCTCGGTTTGGGCCACTAGGCCTTGGGCTGATCGGTAAGCGTTAGCCCTTAGGCTTTCTCCAGCAGTTCAGCCTCAACATGGGGTCCAACTCTGCCACGTCAGCATGTCACTAAAACTCAGCCCCAACACAAAAAAAACTACTTCAGCAGTTCAGCCCCCTCATTTCTACTTTTAAATTTATTTTCGAGTTTTATTCTAAACTTTATTCTTCATTTTAATTTTAATTTTATTAATTTAATTGTGTTAATATAAATAATTAATTATTTATCTTTAATTTTATTCTTATTTTATTTTTAATGTTATTAATTGTACAACTTACCAAACAACATAGACTTATGAAATGAAAAGGAAAACGAAATATTTGCATAAATGGAATTAAACTAAATAAAAAGGAAAATGAAAAAAAAATGAAAAACCACTAAATTCGTTACTATCTAGGTCCTGGGTGGTGCGAAATTCAATCCCGCCAACTAACCACACAAGCTAAATGGCATTTACTTAGATTTTTAACAAACAAAATATATAACTAATATTCTAAAAGCAGAAAAATAATTAACAAAAAAAAGAGAAAACAGCTGAGGCGCACCTCAGCGCTCAGTCCCAACTCAGCTGCTGCTGGGGCAGCTGAGTGGGGCTGAGCTCCTTCATCTCCAGCAGCTGAGGCGCTGCTGGAGACAGCCTAAGTATGATAAGTACGAGAGAGTACTACAGTAAGTACGGAGTGAATATAAACAACGATCAAAATACTGGCCAGTACATGATGAAAGCTAAAAAAGCCAAGTAAATTACTTGCCACCTCTCAAATTAATACGTACTCCCTCCGTCCAGTCAATAGTTTCCTACTTTCCTTTTTAGTAGTCCGTTACAAAGCTTCCCATTTCATTTTATGGACTTGTGGTCCTCAATCTTTCTCCACTCATTTAATTACAACACACCAAAAGTACTCTTACTACCTTCACTTATAATATAATAATCAAAACCTTATTTTGTTGATAAAAAACAAGTGGGAAGCTTGTGGTTGGACGGAGGGAGTACTACATTAGTACATTTTGTACTCATTTGCTTGGTTTTTTGTACATATTGCCAATAAGGACCTCAACTAAAAGCTAATAACGTATTAACACAACTTGTTTCTGTTGCTCAGGAAGCAACAGCAAGCACTACTACTGTACAGCGCCGCTCAATGGTCAAGTGTTTGCAGTAGCTCGGTCTCTGTGGAGGTCATGGATGGGCGGAGGTGGCTGGACGGCGG
>JAYMSL010004844.1:0-10678 GCA_036897195.1 Plantago coronopus
TAGTTTGTTTACTATTTAGTTTGCCAACTGCTTGCGCTATCGGGGAAACCCACCAAACTGTTTACTTGCTTTCTAGATTAAGTGTCAATTAACTTTAGCGATTGCATCTTTAGCTTAATTAATTCCTTTAGAGACCGACACTCGGGATTAGCTTACCCTACGCTATTTATAGTGTCTAGTCCGTTAGTCTTGGCTGATACAAATTCATTTGCTGGATAAAACGACGTCCATCAAGTTTGATCACTGGTAAGAATGTGTCAAAATAATCAAGCCCATTTTCCTGAGTATACCCTTTGGCCACAAGTCGAGCTTTGTATCTTTCAATGCTGCCATCAGCTTTGAATTTTACTTTGTAGACCCATTTGCATCCAATGCAATGCTTATTTTCTGGTAAGTCAACTAACTTCCAGGTTTTGGTTCTTTCAAGGGCGGCAAGCTCAGAATCCATAGCCTGCACCCATTCAGTCTCCTTGATTGCTTGTTTGTATGTTTTGGGCTCCACAATGTGTGTGATTGCAGCTGTAAAACATAGATGACTTGAAGAAAGTTTGTCAGTAGAGACAGTCATGTATAGGGTATCTGACAACTTTGTTGGTGTGAGAAGTGCTAATGACTGAATTAGCTTGTGTGTTGTGTAGTGAAGAGGGCAAAGAATAATCATATAGATTGAGTTTAGGAGGCACATTTCTCACTCTCTGTGATCTTCTTGGAGGAACATGTATGTCTGCAGAATCAGAAGGTAAGGAACCATGTTCTTCCATAAGCTGCTGTGAAGTATCAATTTCAGTGACACTGAACTCATTAAGTTCTTCTTGTTCTGCTATAATTTGATAGTTCTCTGCAAAATGCTGAGAATTGTGTGCAATTTCTGAGTTTTCATCAACACCTGTAAGTACTAAAGAAACCATATCATTAGTATTAGTGGCAGGAACAAGTGGAGAAAAAGAATTTTGTAATTCTGCAGTTTTAGATTGTTTGTAAGGAAAAATGTTCTCTACAAATTGCACATGTCTACTAATAAACACTTGATGAGTAGATAGGTTAAGTAGTTTGTAACCCTTGTAGCCAGTAGGATAGCCTAAAAATATGCATTTGTGAGCCCTGGAATCAAATTTAGTTCTATGTGCACTGAGAGTTGAAGCATAGCACAAAGAGCCAAAGACTTTGAAGTAGCTGTAGTCTGGTGGAGAGCCATATAAAACCTCAAATGGACTCTTATTATCAAGGACATCAGTAGGCAACCTGTTTATAATGTGACAAGCAATTTGTAAGAGATGTTGATGTTTCCTCTCAACTCTGCCATTTTGCTGTGGTGTCTCCACACAAGATTTTTGATGAATAATGCCCAGAGAGGAGTAAAATTCATGTAACTGGAACTCAGCGTCGTTATTAGACCTTATACACTTGATTTTCCTGTTAAACTGAGTTAGTATAAGATTATAAAAATGTAACAAATGAGTCTTTGTCTCAGACTTGTGTTTCATCAGGTATAGCCATGTGCATCTGCACCTGTCATCCACAATTGTTAAGAAATACCTATGACCATTGTACGACGGAGTGTGAAATGGTCCCCATATGTCTGTATGTAATAAGTCAAAAACATCAGAAGCAAGACTAGAACTTTCATTGAACTGAAGTTTTCTTTGTTTACTAAAAGGGCACACATCACAAGCAGCAAAAATCTTGTGATCAGTACTTTTACAAACAGAAAATTGTGGAATGGAGACAAGTTTCTGAAAAGGGACATGCCCAAGCCTTAAATGCCACAATGAAACTTGATCACAAGTATTGACAGATACAACATTAACAGAAACTGAATGAACTGATGAATCAAGTGAATGTTGAAACTGATATAGTCCATCTTGAAGTTTAGCAGAGCCAATCTGTTCTTGGGATATTTTTACCTGCAAATTACACTTGTCAGCAGAGAATGTGCAAATCAAACCAGCACGTTTACACAAGTGAGGAACAGATACAAGGTTAAAGGAAAAGGCAGGTACATATAAAGCATTATGTAGAGTAAGTGTGTTGCTGAGTTTAATACTCCCCCGTTTTGTAGCTATAGTGCTACCACCTGTAGGTAGTTGTACAGGAATATGGACATCACATACATCTGATGTAAAATATTGCTCACTACAAACCATATGGTTAGTTGCACCCGTGTCAAGTATCCACTTAGCAGGCCCTAAAGACCTTTGTGTAACTGCCATTACCTGTGCAATAATTTTACTTGTGTAAGAAGGAAGTTGAGCAAGAGCAACTGCTGCAGAGTGAGGGGAAGAACCAGCAGTAGAGGAACCATTCTGAACTCCAGAATTCACTTGAGACTGCTGAAACTGTGTGAACTTCAAAAATTGAGCATACAAGTCGTCATTCATGTCTGTAGCAGCTTGAGAAGTATCCACCAATGCAGCATGAGCTTGGTGAGCCTGATTAACCTTCCTATTGCCTTTAGGACCTTGCCAACCAGGAGGATATCCAATCAATTGGTAGCAAGATTTTACAGTATGGCCACTAAAACCACAATTAGTACACTTAGGTCTTGTTTTATCTTTGTTGCCCTTCTGATAAACATTTTTAGCAAGACAAGCTTGAGCATCTGGCGCCTGATAGTTATCAGATTGAGCCATCATAGCCGTTCCTTCATGTGCAGTAACACAGATAGCAGACTGTAACACACATTGGCTCTCTTCTTGCAACAACATCGAGTAAACTTGGGCCAAAGAAGGCATAGGACTAGCTAACAAAACTTGACTGCAGATGTGAGCAAAAGAGTCATTCAAACCTACCAAAAATTTTAACACATCATCCTTCTTTTGCAGTTCTTTCAGCTCACTCAAACCCCCACAAGAACAGTTTGGCAAAGACCTATGAGTGGAATACTCTTCCCAGACAGACTTGAAAGAAGCATAATATTGTGAAATAGAGCGAGCACCTTGACTCATGGAACTCAGTGATTTCTCCAAATGAAACACTCTTGGACCATCACTTTTAGTATACCTAGTCTTTAACTCAACCCACAAATCGCGAGCACTTTTGAAATATATCAAACTTTGGCGAATTTCAGCACAGCACGAATTCAGCAACCAAATCAAAACCAAGCTATTGGCACGCGACCAAGCACGATACTCAAGAGACTCAAGATCAGTAGAAGGAATAACCGTACCATCGATGAGTTGTAGCTTGTTCTTGACTTGCAGAGCCATCTCAACCGCCATGCTCCACGAATTGTAGTTAGGGCCAGAAAGTGGCTCCATAACAATCGCAACACCCGGTTGCTCGGCTGGACCAATGAAGAAGGGTGAGTGTGGGTCGTCAGACGGAGAACGCACCGGCGGAGTAACCGTCGTTCTGGCTTGCTGTGACGCCGGTTGCGGCGGAATAACCGTCTCTGGATTGGACGCCATTTGAGAATGCAAGAAACACCGAAGAACAGAGGAAACGCGGAAGCAAACAATCGATCAATCGTCCTCGCTGGCCGATGATACCATGTAAATCAATTCACGGAGTGATGAATTGAATAAAACCACACTGAATCTATTAAACTGTAAAGTGAAGAGAGTTTACAAAGATGGGAAAAGAATCAGTGAAGAGCATAAGCTTCTTCTCTGTTTTTATATACAAGAGGAAATTGCTAACTGCTAATGTATTACACTAGTTGCACTACGTACAATCGTAATCCCTAAACTGATTTGTGTAGTACAAGTCTTCAGGCGTAAAGTACAACTTTCATTTCTCTTTTATATCTTCACAACCGTAATCCCTAAACTGATTTGTGTAGTACAAGTCTTCAGGCGTAAAGTACAACTTTCATTTCTCTTTTATATCTTCACAGATTCCAACCTATGAAGAGCAATTATATAAAAAATGAGAATGTTCATGTAGCTAATTGTAACATGGGACAGAACCTAATTCCTGACGCATTCTTATTTAACTGTTCCGTGTCTGTATATATGGTTTCCGTTCGAAGGAGGACAAACGAATAGCTGTAGTAAATATGCAGAACAGACATAGTTGAGGTGTAGATATGTTATAATGTTGACTGAAAGTGAGGCTACGTATATGTACAAACAAATCAAGACTACTTCATCACTCTTATTTTTGTCTCCAGGTCTACAATGTATGCTATAGTAGTGTACACATGCTACACATACCCCACAAGTTGTAGAATATTTAGGAGTTATAAGGGTAGTCGAGTAATAAGAGTGAGAGAGTAGTATACAAGTGGTCGGGACTTCAAATTTTGACGGAGTCAATGGTGGTATATGCATAAGTGGAGTTATAAAGCTGGTAGAAGGAATTATAAGGTAGTCAGTAAATTGTGTAGGAGTGGGTAGTTAGATTTGCCATATAAACAGAAGTTGATACTTCGTACATATATACGTTAGTGACTTTGGCTAAATCATTATATTCGAGGGATACTATAGACGTGTTAAATATATATTGAGAGTTGAATATTTCAGATATAGGCCATAGATGGTAGTCTAAAGGGGGATGGTTTGAGAACAAACAAGGGATCATGGTCCTCCTTTTTCACAAGTATCCTATGTAACACACGAAGGTATCCACCGAAGCAAAGTGGTACAGTGGTTGAACATAGAGTTGCTACGATTACAAACAAACTATCTATCGTGATAACAAAAGACTGTATACATTAATAGATATGATGTATCAATGACATCAACTATTTTAAGTCATTTAAAAATAAAATTACGTAAACAACTGGTTTAGTGAATAATATCGTATTATACTCATAAGTTCCAAAAGTATTGCTTACACATGACAGATTCACAATGAGTGGAATGATAGGCTAATCTGATTAGTGTCTGTGTAATGATTAATAATTTAACAAGTGTTACTAATCTTTAGGTAGTTCAAGTGAAGATATGGTATAGAAGTACACACCAGAAGGCTTATTGAACAAGGTAGAGAGTATATATAAGAAGCTAATTATACTTATATGGATTAGCATTTGCTTTCAAGTAAAGTGTGTAGAACCTAATCAACACTTTTAGTTGTTCAGATGATCCTAGTAGTAAGATATATACTTTAATCATAACAAAATTAAACTAAAGCTAAAAAGATTGCAGCATCAGTTTCGGAAGGGACACAAAAATCGAGTTTCAAATGTATTCTGCACTTTAGTTATCTGTCTTCTTCAATTATTAGCTGCTGCATTACAATATTTCATGGCCACTTTTATAAATTCGTTTCTTCCAGTTAAGAGAACATGGGAGGGATTTTAGTTTTACACCAACATTTAGACCATCTGCGTAATCATATCAACATGTTCCTTCACACCAGCTGATTGTTCTGTTAAGATTTCCAAATTATTGGTATTATTGTCAGAGATTGAGAGCTGCTTCATTACTGCAAGTGGTAATATGTTTTCCCTTTATGTACAGGATCTAATCGATTACTGCAAGTGGTAATATGTTTCTACCAGCTAAAAATCTGAAAATACTAATGGGGGAACGAAGCATATGTAAGTCTTTATCGAGGACTGTTAAAGTGGTAAGTTCACGGAAGGTCTTGAATACGAGTTTTCTGAATGTAAACAGTGTCGTTTTGAGAACATCTCCTAAGAAAGGGTTTAAGTTAACATTGCCCAGTTTAGTTAGTCGTACATATATCACGTATATCAGGAAATTAAAGGGCAGTTCATGTCCAGTCCAAACGAATGAAATTATTTTGAGCATTTAAGTCATTGAAAGATGTAGAGGTCCAGGTATCGATCTCCACCGGAGTGTTTGGATGTAGTTTACTAGTTTCCAACTCAGTTTACTCAAATTTGAACTGAAATGAACCAAAATTGTGTATGCTACTCTATCAAATTTTAGATGAACTGAGAATTTCTCTTAACTCCCACAGAACCTGTTCAGATATGCTAATCCATTCATAATTTGGCCACTCTCAGTCTTCACAGTTGATTTTCTAACACCCCTTTAACAATGACCAAGCATTACAATGGATATTGAATGTCAATTGCCAAGGATAGAATAGAACTGCTAATACTCTAGTACTAAACATTACAATCGAACATTACACTACTACGATAAATACCACGGACAATTAACATGCAATAGATGCTAATTTGAAGTAAGGAAGGTAAGACATATCAGTAAAAACGACCGGAAAGGATGATCTGAAATCTTCATTAACACTAGAATTGTCAAAATTTGCTATCAAAAGTTTGCTCCATACTACAATCTATAGGAGAAGAAACATACAGAAGAGCATTCCTTCTGCTACAATGGCTGACAAAACCCCCCAACGAGGAAATCATTGTCCAATGCGTCTAAAAACAGCTTGAAATGTCTGGCCTTCATTCCGTGATACTTTCTGTCCTTCCTCAGTTGCAGTGCTCAAGAGCTTCACAACTGGATCAGCTTCAAGCTCACTCTCAGAAACAGGCTCAAACAACGGGTGGCCCTCCAAACAAGACTTCATCCACACCCCTAGCTCTTCCACGTCTGTAATCGTATATATGATCCCACCAACCTTAAGAACATAAGCGTATTCATCCAACAGGTGTGGGCTAATAACCCTGCGCCGATGGTTCTTTTCCTTGAAATGGGGGTCCGGAAACAGAAAGAACATCTTGCTGAGCTGTCCCTTCTCAAAGTAGTTTGGAATATATTTCATGGAATTAGTGCGGACCACAGATGCGTTCTCATATTTGCCTGGATTCGAGATCCTCAACGCCAGTATCCTTTCCTTGACGTACTCTGTCACCTTGTCCCTTAGTTCCATTCCTATCATGAGCTTGTCAGGGAAAAGTGTCGCAAGGCTAATTAAGAGCCCTCCAAATCCACAACCGATGTCAGCAAACTCAATCTTTCTCCCATCCTCAATTTTGGGGAAATGGACGTCATATTCAAACTGATTCGGAGAGATTGGAACAGGGAAGTGTGAATCACTCAAGGGGTTGCTGTGAGCACGAGCTCGATAGAATCTCTTGCGAGGCAGCCCAGTCAACTTGCTATGGGTTATAGCAGGAGTCAATTCATCTAGCATGTTTACGAACTACTGCAATTGTATAATAGAAACGTAAAGATTATTGGATACAGAAAAACCCCAATCCTAATCTTAAATGCATACCAGATTCTTCCATACTAACAAAATCTAAATTCATACACTATAAAAACAAAAAGAAGAGAAAATGTTGCTGGATAGATATATTCAGAGATAAATGAACACACACTAGAAATAGTACACAGCGTTAAGCGCAATGCTGTTGACATTAACAATAATGTTTGTTCGTTCGCATTTGTTTTATTTTGTGAGAACAAGAAACTGTTCAAAGACATCGAATTGTACAAAAAAATCGAGCTATCATTATCAAACTACATATCATAATACCTTATTATTTTGGTACAATTATGTTTTTGCTATTTTTTCTATCAATTCTATGCAGCATAAGCTCAATACAAGTCGAAGAGAACTACACAAGCAATTATCTAAAAGTGACTAATAGGTAAGTGAAAGGAAAGAATAAAATGAGAACTTTAAACGACAGAACCAGATTTAGCAAATTATATTACCAGATCCCCAAGGTTCCATAACTCCTATTTATTGTAACATCTTTATCAAGGAGTTACTCGAAGTCCTATTACATAGGAAGTGAATGCCGTTAAGTATAAAATCCAAAAGTGTGACAAAAGCCAACAAAATAGTGAAAGAACAATAATTATCATGAAAGCCGTAAAATATCAGGTTGAGTATTACCAAGCGAATAAATTAGTTCCTTTCCATCAGTTTTCTACATGAACAAATTCACTTACATAAACTTTTCAGGCATCAACTATATGAAATTATGAATAGATGGATTCATGTCAATTAAGAAAACTGTGCTAGTACTATATTATGAGTGTAATAGCTTAGCGCATTAACAATTAAAAATCAAAAGTAAAACTTTAATACTTTTCACTTCCAGTATTTCTGTATACAAGTCATGGAGTTATGTCGAGCAATTGAGTCTTCTACATACTAGAGCATATAATCAAACCATTATTGACCAAAAGAAGCAACAAGTAAACATATATTTGAACCAAACAGTTTCAAGGACAAGAGGAGTATCTTTGGGACATCTCTGGCATACGAACTATGAATGCATTAAAAGGCCATGAGAAACAAACTATAACCCATGTAGAGTAAGCACATTAGCAAAGTATACAGCTTATAGAGAACCAGAACTGTTTCATCTATATGATTAAGTAAGCACATTACACTACTATTAAGTAATCTATCACCTTGTCATGAAAATCATGCTAAAAATCAGTTCTTATGCACGCGTAAAATTCTGGACACGCAGAAGGGGCAATTTATCTTCAATCCTATAACATCAGAACTAGATATCTCAAGGTATTGGACATAATTTACACACTACGAGCTGAAGCCAGAGTTTCCCCAGCAACATGAAAGAAACCATAGCACCTAGTCAACAGAAAGTACTAACCTAACAGCAAGATTAAAAAAGAAACAGATACAATCTGGGAGCCTAGAACAAATTGAGGTACGAAGTCGAGCAAATTAAGAACATACATAGACAAAACGAAAATGGAAAACAGGATAAAAGAAAAACACAATTCATGTAAATAAAATTCGTGAAGGAACAGACAATTACCTGAGTTGCGGTGGCCGACGGAGAAGAGAGCGGTGATTATGGTGAGGAAGCGGCAGAGTGAATCTGAAAATTGGGAATTTTAGATTTAGGTTTTTGAACCAGTTGTTAGTTTTTGGCTTTAGTTTGTTCCTGACCGGTCTTATTCCCGGTTCTAAATTGGTTCCTGACCGGTCTCGTTTCCGGTTCTTGTTTGGTTCCTGACCGGTCAATTTTTCTGGTTTTAGATTGGTTCCTAATGAGCCAAGCCTAGCTGAGCTTGATAATAAGACTGACTTACTAAACAAGTTCAGTTATACTGCTATTTTTACCAAATACGAGATCAAACTCGTAGAAGATTGTTCGAAGTCGAGTTTGATTTTTTTGAACCTTCTTCCCTATTTTTACAAAATACAAAGTCTCGAACAAAAGACATCGAACAAGTACTTATCCCAATTACTCATTCAACTAACTCCCACACTACAACGCTATGTGCTTCATTATCGAGTTCATTTACAATAGAATAGAATGGGAATGGCGAATACAATTATACAAGGCTTAAGGGCAGCAAGAAAAATTGTTGCGAACAGGCGGTCTTCCTTCTCCAATTATTGATGGCTAGAGTACCACTTCTTCCCCAAATTTTGAGGCTCACTCATTAGCCGACCAACTATAGTATCAAATTTGATCTCCAACCGAATATATGAAACTTGACTTGAGTAATGGACTAATTCCAACCCATAAAGCCCAACTTTGAGATAGCATAGATATTTACAACGAGCTAGTCTCTAATGAAACTCGCTTTTCCAAATGATAATGGAAAAAGCAGATTCTTCATACTACGAAAAATCCAGAACTAAACATGTACAGATGTACTCCCTCCTCCGTCCGCTCAAACTAGCCCCATTTTGCCTCCGGCACAGTATTTAAGGAGAGTAGTAGTTTATTGGTATATAGTACAAGTGGGATATAATGGAGTAATTAATGGAAAGTAAAGTAGTATAAGTGGGGTTGAATTGTTGTAGTTTATTGATATATAGTACAAGTGGAGTAGGAGTGTTTGATTTAAAAGTAATAAAAAGTTTCCATTTTTTGAAATGGGGCTGGGTTGAGCGGACGCCCAAAATGGCAAAATGGGGCTGGTTTGAGCGGACGGAGGGAGTAAATATTAACAAGTTCTCGGAATAACCATAATTGATCCCATACAAAAACAGATATTTAAAAACCCCAAATTTAAAAACAATCCAGCAACTAAACTCCCGACCTTAAAAAAAAGGCATCTGAGGTGGTAACCAGGCAGCCGGTCCAGCCTCAAACCAGACTTCCGGGCTAACCACACCGGCTGAACCGGGAAAAGCTTGTTTGGCAAGCAGAAGTGCTGGAAAAAACTCTTTTTTTATTGAGAATTTGCCAACTACAACATGGGACAGGACCTATTCAATCAAGTATGTTACACGCATGTTTAAGTATTTATTAATATTTAATTAATAATTTGAATTGTATCTCGATTAAAAAAGTGCTAATTTCTCAATATAAGTGCCTAAAACACAGCTACAGTCTACATGTGCTACAACAGTTTATTGTTGTATTTTGTGTATGTGCAGTGCAAGTTTAGATGGTGTACAGAGAAGTTAAGAATTTACGGACTTGTAATTTTTTAAAAACGATAAAGGATTACTCGAACTCCCGACATATTTATTGAAAGTATGGTACTAGTATGACTATTCGTTGACAGGAAATCGTATTCCTATTTTGCTTTTGGCTTGAGTTTATATGGAAATGTTTGAGGGATCCTCTGATCTGGTTGTGATAGAACATCAAACTTTTCATGTCAGTAAAATCACACAGTAATATTTGTAATATATGGTTTGCTTTAAAATAGGAAAAAAAAACAGTTTATTGTTGTATCCTGATAAAAAAAAAAAAAAAAGAACCAGGAATTATTACGCTTCATTACTACTAGCTAAAGTGCTAAACCATAAAGTGATAAAACTATATGCTCCATCTCATTTCACAAATCTCATAAGCTGGGAAACAAAATTTTGATAGATGCTTTCACTCACAATCACTATATAA
>JAYMSL010004845.1:0-10678 GCA_036897195.1 Plantago coronopus
TTAAAAATTAATTTAAGAAATTATATTACTTTTCTTATTTTTAGTCATTAAATTTTTATTTAAGGCTCTTTATTTAAATAGCTAAGCAATTATTCAAATTAAGATGTTATCAAATGAGACCCAGTTGCGGTTAAGGAGAGTGTAGTACACTCTCTAGCGGAGGGGGGCAAAATGCACCGTTTAAGAAAATACAAGGAGTCAATCAGCCTTTAAAATTAATTCAGGGGTGTAGTTGACTATTTCCAATAATACAAGGGGGTAAATGGCCAAAAACCCATTAAAATGCTCCAAATTCCCAATTTGAAATACCGGGGTGACCGGTATTTGTAAGAAAGAATTTTGGCGTTACAGTAACAGTCGGTGTTTTCAATTCTTAGCTTTTGTAATGGTGATTAATGTAAGCAAACGTTACGTAATCAACACTGAATCCAATCAAAAAAGCTAAACCACACAGTTGATGCCGTGGTGAATGATCCTTTCTCGTCATCTTCTTCACTATTTTCCTGATCAAAACCACCCGCCTACCGAAAGACACCATTTTGACATTTTCTACCACCAGCACCTCAATCCAACCCCTCCACCATATCTCACATTCTCACCCATTACATATGGCGACACCAACCGTTCAACCTCTACATTTCTCCTTCCCCAATCCCCCACCCACCTCTCCGACCACCCTAATGTAAATAAGAAATAGTTGCAAGCATCTCCTTTTCAAAACACTTCATCAAGCTCCCTCCAAACACCCCAGGGTTTTACTGCAAATTACATGCCGATACATTTTAGAAAAAGTATTTCAAAAAACGACAACCCTTGCTCAAATCAAAGAATTAGTAAATCCCTTCCGACTAAAGTGGGAAGAGCTAGAGTTTTTTGTTTTTTAGGGGAGATTAATGAACTAGAGTTATGAACTTTACTTAATCATCATATTATAAGTTCACTCAATATCCGGCCAGGTCCGAATATGAGTTTATAGCGTAAAGGAGCCTTGCAGGGCGGTACCAAGCAGACCTATGTTATTCCAAAAATATTAATTGTTGGGAAAGTCCACCTATAAGTGGTCTTTTTGAAAAGTCCACTCAATATTGTTGATGTTAATACTAAAATAGGTGATGTTTATTATAAAATATTTGATGTTTATCATTGAATAGTTGATAATTTATAAATAGTTGATGTTAGTGATAAAATAGTTGATGTTTAAAGTAAATAGTAGATTATTTCATAACAAAATAGTTGATGCTTAATGTAAATAGTCGATGTTTCATGGTAAATCGTTGATGTATTGCAAAATCGTGGATGTTTATTGAAAAATAGTTAATGTTTATTGTAAATTGTTAATGTTTGTTGTGAATAATTGATGTTTATGTTAAAATAGGTGATGTTATATTGTAAATAGATGATGTTTTTAAGTAGACTTTTCGAAAAGATTAGTGGACTCTCCCAAAAGTTTTCCTTCTCAATTGTGTCCATTAACCTTTTAAGGTCCAAACTAACTATAAGTCTAGTAAATAAATGGACTTTTCGTAGTTCTTTTGAACCAAAATTCCATTCACAAAAACTTTCGTACAAATTTACTCTCTTATTCGGACTTGACACAAATTTTTCCCGAAATTGAAATCCAAACTAACTATAAGTCCAATAAATATATGGACTTTCCGTAGTTCTTCTGAACTAAAAGTCCATTCATAAAAACTTTCATACAATTTTACTCCCTAGCCAACACTAATTTTCCCCGAAATTGAAATCCATTACAAAGGATTATCATGTATCCTGAGCCCAGCTCTTGAGCTCATAAGAAGAGATTAGGCTGTGATTAGTCGCAGTTTAGCAAAGTGGGCCTAAGATCGGAACTATGGTGCTTGGACCATTACGATTTGGGCCATAGTTACCCTACATTGGAGGCCCAAGCCCAAAACTCCAACCCTACAAAATACATAATCACAATTTCACAAGTGCGCAAACAGCGCAATAGTGGGCGTCAGTGCGGCACCAACTCTGCATGAAACGGCTCTAATACCAAGGGGAGGACATTAAAACAGATCCTAATTAAGGGCACCAAAACCCTACACCTAATTATTTTTAACTGTCTAATAATTGCCTCTATTATATCATTAAAAAAAGAAACCACATACCATTGCATGCAATAGATGGTATAAGCTACATAGGCGCGGAGCCAGGAATTAGGTTTAAGAAAGTGAAGCCAGGAATTAGGTTTAAGAAAGTGAAAAAGGTGTTCTATTAATTCAGCGGTGAAATTGTAATTTTAAAAAAAAATCATGTGTAAAATACGTGAACCGCCATGCCTGTCACCTTCTTTCTTCGCCCCTCTGAATTACATCATGATAATACTTTTCTTTCTAAACTTCAAAAGTGACTTGAACTTCCAACATATTAATTAGAAGGAAATCAATTGAATATTAACTGAAATGTACTTCGTTGGAAAATCAACTTAAAGTGAACTAGTAGTTAAAGTCGGGGCGGAGGGGGAGCGTACCCCTGCGAAACGAATTCCATTGCGACCTAGGAATAAATATATGTATATCGTCCTCCGATCTCGAAGGTATGGAAACCACCGTGAATGGCACGGACCAGATTAAACGAGATACTGCCTGCCTGCTTCTTCTTCCGAATAAGGCCAACTGGAAATGATTGGCATCCCCCCTCAAATTCAATCAAGTTGCTCATTGGGATTTATTCTTGCATCATTATTATCTTTTGGTATCTGTGAAACCAAATGTATTAATCAAGTTACCTAGTATAAACTAACTATTTCTTGTTAGTTGTTAAAACTTAAAACCAATATTTAAGTCAAGTGTTTGCAATGCTTCAATTGCTCTACTAAGCTAGCTTCTAATGCTCTACTAAGCTAGCTTATTTAACCACCTTATTTGCTTGAGTTGCTTCTAAAGTTATGCTTAAGTCTGATCTGGTGCGTAGTTTTCGATATGATTAGATTTCTAGCTCAAGACGTACAAGTAAGATCCCAATAACATGTGAGAATGACTTGGTATACATATAAGTTGACATTTTCGTAAGGAGATGTACGATTTAAAATCTCACGAAAGAGAGAATGAAAAGTATTGTAATATTTATCTTTTGTTTTTAATTCGAAATGTACTTCAAACCAAATACTTTAATCTATGGTCAAATGTTTCAATCTCACGAATACAAGTAACATTGTACTAGTAATTAATGAATAATGATAATCTAAACACCATCTAAAGCGCGTTAAATGTACGAGTTGCTCCATCGAAAATAAATCTAGGGTGTCAATGCAAATAAGTGAAGTGGTGTGTTTGTACTACAAATTCTCAAATCTCAGATACAAGTATTAACTTATCAAAATTCTTTGGAAATATTGTTAGGAAAACAAGGGAATTTGACTTTTGATTCCATACTTCAAGATAATATAAAATCTTGAAAAATATCAAACTGACATCCGAGTTTGAAGAGTTAATGCACTTATAATGAGTACACTCATCAATTCTGACCCAAAGATACTCTATTAATTCTTGCTGTACATTTTCAAAACCTTAGATTACAAGAAGAACTCACCTTGAAGATTCAACAAGACATTCAAAAAATTCAAATTAATCAACACATTTATTGCCCTGCCAGGCAACCAAACAAAGGTGTCATGACTCATTTCCCATATTTATTAAGTGTAATTAAAATTATTAATTACATGCTTTGAAATAATTCAAATCTTAACACCCTGAACTTTCTTAGAATCTACTCAAATTCTGTTCCTCATATATCTCAGATTCCCAGTTCAAATTTTGCATTCAAAACAGCAACAACTGGTAACAAGAAACCAAGCACATTGTGATATTAACTCAGTTTGATGTCATTTTGTGGCTTCTGTTCACTTTAGCATTTATTGCACTACTAAAGAGGACAGATCACACTTCTTGTTCTGTTTCTTTCTCTGTATTTTCTTCCTCCACCGCTTCCAAATATCACCGCTTCATGCATTTATAAGTGGGGTTCAAGAAAAACAGGAAAAATTCTTGGCATTTTTATCTAAAAAAAGATGGAAACTAACTCAGTTTCCAGAAGGGTTATGATCCTTTGCATTTTCTTGATTATTGGTTGCAATGTGGTTGATTGTAGTGTCAGTTATGACAACAAGGCTCTTGTCATTGATGGACAAAGGAGAATACTCATCTCTGGTTCCATACATTATCCCAGAAGCACTCCTGAGGTAAATCTTCATTTCTTGGTGTTTATGTTTTGTCAAGTCTTGTGTTAGTTGATTTTATTGCACATTTATGCACATGTATGCACAATGTATGTGTTTTTTAGTGAAGAAAATGTGTGATCATAACAGTACTAATGCATGTGGTGCCTGGAGAAGAGTTGTAGTAGTATGAGTGATCAAGTTAGTTAGATGTATGGAATGAATTTGGCTGTAAATGATTGCGTTTACGAGGTTTGCGAATCGAATGATGCAGATGTGGGAAGATCTTATGGTGAAGGCCAAGAATGGAGGGTTGGAAGTTATTGATACTTATGTGTTTTGGAATGCACATGAGCCTTCACCTGGCATTGTGAGTTTGTTGTCATTTTTGATTGATTCTCATTCATAGCTATCACATTGTTGAATGGTGATACATGAACACTACATTTTGCATTTATTTGAGCTGCATTGGTTTTGATCATGTAGTACAATTTCGAAGGAAGATATGATCTCGTTCGATTTGTTAAGACAGCGAAAAAGGTCGGGCTATTTGTTAATCTACGCATTGGACCGTACGTCTGTGCTGAGTGGAATTTCGGGTAACTTCTTGCTTTGCCTTCAAATTGTTTTTCTGATCTTGTACTTTTATCAGACTCTGCTGCTTTGTCACATGTATTGTAGTTTTGATGGCATTGACTCAGTGGTTATATCATGCATTGTCTTATGCAGAGGATTTCCTGTATGGCTGAAATTTGTACCTGGTATCGACTTCAGAACGGATAATGAGCCCTTCAAGGTGTTCTGTTCTTGCATTCACTGTTACATTCGTTTTCCTGAAATCCATAGATGTATCGGTTTTTTCTAGCATCAATAGTTACTGGATGGATTCTTTACCAAGTGCAGGCAGCAATGCAAGGGTTCACAGGAAGAATTGTAGGAATGATGAAACACGAAAACTTGTTTCAATCTCAGGGAGGTCCAATTATCTTATCTCAGGTATGAACGCTTTTGTGATTAGTTTCAATGTTCTCTATCTGGACTCTTGAGTCATCCAATTATCTTTTCGTAGATTGAGAACGAATATGGGGGGCAAAGGAGGGCAATTGGAGCAGCCGGTGATGCATACATGCAGTGGGCTGCGAAAATGGCAGTTGGAATGAATACCGGAGTTCCATGGGTCATGTGCAAAGACAACGAAGCCCCGGATCCTGTGGTATGTATTTTCAGTTCAACTCCACATAATCTTGTTGTAAAAGTTTATAATTCTCACTCTACTCCTACACGTAAACACAGACGGAATTTTACTACGAATGAGAAAATAAGCATAATCTGTATAATGTACAGTACTAATCATAACTTTGTCTGTGTGGAAATTTTGCAGATAAATGCTTGCAATGGATTTTACTGTGATAAATTTACTGCTAATAAACCTAATAAGCCTAAATTGTGGACTGAAGCTTGGACTGGCTGGTAAGTCGAATTTCCTACTTTTTCCTGCACTAAACAAAATAAATCTGTCAAATTTATATGTGTTGATTCCTAACATCATTTATGTTTCTTCTCACTGATAACTGGATCAGGTTCTCTGCGTTTGGAGGAACAAATCGTCAGCGTCCTGTTCAGGATATTGCTTTCGCAGTTGCTCGTTTCATACTCAACGGTGGTTCATACGTGAATTATTACATGGTTAGTTTAGTTGGAGTCCATGATAAAACCTTTTATCAGTACAATCCTGAGTTATAGAGTTGGATTAACATGTAGAACTTGGTTCAATTTTGTACAGTACCATGGTGGCACAAACTTCGGACGCTCTGCTGGAGGCCCTTTTGTTACGACCAGCTATGATTATGATGCCCCGATAGATGAATATGGTAAAATGTGAACTTGATAAGTTAAGACTCTTGCCTATTTTTTTTTGAAGTGTTCACATCTCAATCAATAATCTTTGTTTACAGGTCTGATCAGGGAACCAAAGTATGGTCATCTGAAAGAACTCCACAAGGCCATTAAACTTTGTGAGCCTGCTCTAGTTTCATCAGATGCAACAGTCACCCCATTAGGTGGCGCTCAACAACAGGCAAGGTTTCGGTTTCTTTCAATTCAAACATACAAACAACTCGTTTCTAGCACTTCGTGCATTTATCTCATTAAAGTCATGCATGCTATACCCAGGCTCATGTATTCTCTTGGGGAAATGGAACTTGTGCGGCTTTTCTAGCAAATTTTGATTCTCAAATTGCCAAGAGAGTTATATTCAGGAACAGACACTACAAGTTACCACCGTGGTCCATTAGCATTCTTCCTGACTGTAAAAATGTAGTCTTCAATACTGCAAAGATTGGGACTCAAACTTCACGTAATCAAATGTCATCGACTAACACTCAAATACGCTCGTGGGAGACTTTTGGTGAAGATGTAATGACAGTGGAAGATAGTTCGACGTTTAAAGCAATCGGACTGCTAGAGCAGATAAATGTTACCAGGGATAGCAGTGATTACTTGTGGTATATTACCAGGTAACTTTCTCCAGTCCTCCTGTTTAAGAACAGTTTGCTGTCTACCATTAAGTCGAATCACACAAATATCATAACTTACGGGTCTTTCCACATTGTTCCTTATCCCAGTGTTAATATTAATCCATCGGAGTCGTTTCTTCGAGGAGGGCAGAAACCAACCTTGTATGTCAACTCGAAAGGCCATGCATTACACGTATTTATAAATGGTCAGCTTTCAGGTATGTCCGATATGACACTGTCAGTAAATGTGCTAATAAGTGTGCAAGAAAGTCATCTCGAGTAGCTATGCAAAATACATTCATGTTCTTTTAAACAAGCTTAAGTGAACTCGGTTTACAGGGTCGGTTTATGGCTCGAGGGAAAACTATAGGAACTTGTTCACTGGACCTGCAAACCTTAGAGCTGGGATGAACAAAATTTCTATCCTCAGCATAGCCATGGGATTACCAGTTACTTCTCTACCCTTGACTAAACTTTGAAATAAGTATCTTTTAGAAATGCATTTGATAACTCGATTACTGATAAATGTTTATGTTCGACGCTATGTAGAACATTGGATTGCATTTTGAGAACTGGAAGGTAGGAGTTCTAGGGAAAGTGGAGCTGGTTGGACTCAATCAGGGAAAAATGGACTTATCAGGGCAAACCTGGTCGTACAAGGTAAGAAACTCGACTCTCTTACATAACCATCATACAAGTTTTTCTGATTCAACGACATGGTCGTCTCGATAAGGTTAACTCAATGATTGAACAACAGGTTGGAATCAGGGGTGAGACAATGAATCTAGCATCCCCTGACAAGGTCTCTTCAATCGGATGGTTACAGGGCCAAGCAGCCACCCAAAATCAACAGCCTCTAACATGGCACAAGGTAAAGCTAAGAGAAAATTTATACTTCTAAGAAGTTCTTATCAAGGATCCACTAAACGTTTCGTGCTTGCAGGCTTACTTTGATGCACCAAGTGGAAACGAGCCTGTGGCGCTTGACATGAGAAGCATGGGGAAGGGTCAAGTATGGATCAATGGCCAGAGTATTGGAAGATATTGGATAACTAATGCAAAAGGGAACTGCTCAGCTTGTCACTATCCGGGTACATTCCGTGCCCCAAAATGTCAAGTTGGATGCGGCCGACCAACTCAGCGATGGTAACAAAATTTCAAATCGAAATAGTAAATGAAACATGTTTAAAGAGAGACTAAATCCTGATTTCGTGTTTGGCTTTCAGGTACCATGTCCCAAGGGCATGGCTTAAAGCCACACAAAATCTCATTGTGCTCTTCGAAGAAATAGGTGGAGATACATCCAAGATCGCTCTGGTAAAGAGAACAACAGAAAGTGTCTGTGCGAATTCATTTGAGCACCGTCCAGGAGTTGCGAACTACCAGGTTGAGGATGACTCTACTGAGGCCACAATGCTCCACCAGACTAGAGTTCATCTACAGTGTTCACCCGGCCAGCATATATCAACTATCAAGTTCGCCAGTTTTGGAAATGCTAGAGGGACTTGTGGGCATTACCAGGTCGGAACATGCCATGCGAAGAACTCCGGTGACATTGTACAAAAGGTAACGTCAATGCTTCACTTCAGACTTCATATATAAGGAGTCTTTCCTTCATTCATTACAACATGATCCTGATGCATCATTCGATGTGTTTCATTTCGACAGGCGTGCGTTGGGAAGGACAGTTGCAAACTTTCAGTTTCAAATAGCTTTTTCGGAACTGATCCATGTCCCAGGACACTCAAGACCTTGGTTGTTGAAGCTATTTGCTCCACCAATATGAGGTAAAGACGTCGATCTACTTCATGATATTCGATCATGTATCTTATATACAAGCCATAAGAGCAAGAAGCTAAGCAGTTTTGGCTGGAAATTTGGTAGTGCCTTATGCAGACAGCATAGATAGATAATGGTTTATTTCACTTGTTTTACATAGAGGAGGTTATGACACTTTGATTAGAAGTCTAGACAAAGATCATTGACAAGGTTGTGTATATACTTCCATGAAGTAACAACAATTTTTTTGCCAACAAGAGTTCCACTTTTGAATTTCCATTGTGTCGAATTTACTACTCTGATTCAGATACTCGAAATCGAATAACACATTCTTCGTTGATCACTGCTCAATCACCAATACTCGAAATCGAACAGTAAAACTGAAAGTTGGGAATGATAAAAGCAAAGGAATAATGCTGAAACTTTCTTAATAGAAACAAGAAAATATATATATAACATCCATATTAGGTTGAACTTTGAAGAACAGCAAAACTAGGCTAAAGAACTAGTCCAAAAAACTACACAAGCCAAACAAACAAAAAAAACAGTATCTCAAAAAACATGAAGCTTAAAATGGGGGCATCTTTCCATTAAACTGGGCACCAGGGAAGTTCATGTTGCCACCAGCTCCGGAAAAGTTCATGTTCGGGTTCTGAGCCATGAACATCTTCATCATCTCCTGATTCTTGATCTCCTCGCTCGTGGGAAGCCCCATCTGCTTCTGCCTCTGGTCGAACATCATCTTCTCGACAGTTGACCTTGTCTCACCGTCCAGCTGTGACAGCCTACTGCTCTCTGGCTCCACCTTCTGCGTGTCAATCTCCGGGTCACCCTTAACCAAATACTTCCACCAGTCCATCTTATCAACCTTGCACAACAAAATCGAAACCAGCTTCTTATCCTCCAAAGTCCAGGTACTATCCACCACCTTCACAGGCTTACACAATTCACCGTCAATAATCGGTTCCTGGCCCTTAATCCCAACCTTAAGATGATTCCTCTTGATTTCGCAAACAATCGACCTCGCATTCGTCCCCTCAGGAACAGGAACGTTAATGAACGCCTCGTGTAGCTGCTGGCCCCATGAATACTTCTCCATATCCAGCCCGTTGATCGTGTTCGGGACAAGACGTTCGGGTTTCTTTTTCTCCTCCACAACAACCTCCTCCTTGAGCTTCTTGTTCTTCTCTGTTTCAGAGCTCTGTTTCTGTTTCAGTTCACTCTTTTTCTCAGCTTCTTTCCTCTTCTTCTCCGCCGAATCCAGATTACTCTTCACCATCCTCACTACAGCACTGACATCGTTCACGAGCGAATCGCTCTTGAAGAAATCACTTTCCTTGCCCACAAATTCGAAAGCCTTCTCCAAGAACCCGAGCGGGTCAGATGAATCCAAGGCGGCGCTGAACTGCTTCTTGGCTGCGGGAGGAGACAATGCCTTGGTCTCGTTGCTTTGGGGTTCTTCAACAAACTCCGAGAGAATCGCCATTGGAATTTTGGTTTGAGATTGAGAGAGAACTGGAGATTTCTAGGATTTATCAAAGAATGGAATCTTGTTTGTTGTGAATTGTGTGTTTGAACGAGTTGAAGGCTGTATTTATAGGGGTTTATCGAAGTACTTTACTTCTACTAATTGGATTAGGAATACTCGTATATTACTCGAATTAGGTATCATAAATGCTATATTACTTGAATTACGAATACCCTTATATTACTCGAATTAGGAATCATAGATATTATATTACTCGAATTATGAATACCCTTCAAGTTATATTACTCGAATTAGGAAATAGGAATTATAAATGTTACATTAGTCGAAATATAAATACTCTTCTTAGTTATATTACTCGAATTAGGAATCATAGATGTTAATTGTTATATGACTTGAATTACAAATACCCTTCGAGTTATATTACTCGAATTACTTCTACTAATTGGATTAATATACCTTTGAGTATATTCTCTTTGATTCGTTAAGGCTATCTCCAGCAGTTCAGCCTCAATTTGGGGCTCAACTCTGCCACGTCAGCATTCCACTAAATCTCAGCATCTGCTCAGCCTCAACATAAAAATGTACTCCAGCAGTTCAACCTCTCATTTATATTTCTTTATCATTTCTTTTAAAAAATTTACTCTTTACAATAAATTTATAAAATTTAAAATACAAATGAAAATCAAAACTCAAATAACAAAAAGATAAAATATT